>JAQFXT010002453.1:0-12067 GCA_034683725.1 Strigamia crassipes
GGTTTTGGTCTTGTGAACAAAACCCCCTGAAGTAATATTCCCTTCGGAATATCCGCCCCAGGTCGACATCGTCACACGTTTATGGCGAATACACAAACAGTAATTACTAATTACACAAAAACACAAAAACGCACAGCAATCAGAAATCCCAACAATCCATTGTAGCACTGGTTATTAAGGAAGCTCATATGACACTGCAGAAGTACATGGTGTAAATGACGTCACACAACGATCCCTAGTGACGAAATTAAGAAATGTTTGAATTAAAGTGTTGCAGCAAATGTAACAATTTTTCTTGAATTTAGTTGCCTAAAGCAGGGCTGTCCAACTGCAAATGCCCCAAGGGCCGCTTTAAAAAAAAATGCGGTTTGGAGGGCCGCAAAATAATTACTTCTTATGTAACTTTATCAGTGAGTTTTAATACATATGGCATACATATACAAAGAAAAACTGCGTTTGTATTATTATTTTAAATTATTAAAAAAATATCAAATTACAAAAAAATTAGTAGGAAATTTCGTATTTGAGGGTAATTCATACATTTAGAAACCCGCTCCGCGGGCCGCAAAAACTGAGGTCGCGGGCCGCATGCGGCCCCCGGGCCGCGTGTTGGACAGCCCTGGCCTAAAGCACAGTCAAAAAATTTGTATTTCTTTCAAAATTTACTTTCCGAGGCTCTCCCAATAAGAAAAAAAGGTTTTACTGTTTAGTAAAAATGTAAGTAATCTTCCTTTATGTAATGATTTAATTAATGAAAAATCGTAAATTAAATAACTGGGTGATTTTATTTTGACACTGACGATGTTCGGTCGAATATCAAAAGTATCAAGAAAATCAAAATTACGTAAACCATTCTAAGTTAAATTCCGTCCGGAATTATTCTCGGAATAATTTTAAATAAACTTGGGATCTTTGGTAAACATAATACCGAATATTTCTCGAGACTAACGATATTTAATTAAATATCGAAAGTATCAAAGAAATTAAAATTATAATAAATATCATGACTTATGTTCCGCTTAAAATTTATTTTCAAAAAATGATTGAAAAAATAACTATTTATTTAAAAAATTAAATGCTTTAATTATTTGAAAAATACGTCTTCAATCGCTCGATCAAAGGACAACGTGCGTAAATTTAATATGGCGTCGTAACGATACGTAGCCATAACGAACACGTGGTGTTAATTTTATCGTATATAAAACTAGCACCAGGGGACGAAGATCAGTTACATCGTGACTACGGTGTAGTGTAGTTGTTTTACCGTTGTTTAATATTTGATTGTTTATTCTATTTAGAAAAAAAAATGGGTACAATCAATCGTAAAGCGTCGAACAAGCGTAAGCACGCTAGAATGGAAGCCATTGCCAAAGCGGTTTCATGTAACATGCGACAGATTAGCGGACCCCGGTTGGGCATTTGTTAATTCCGGCGTTACAGATCATGAGGATGATCCTAAACCGCAAATGCATAGAGAGTTTCGCAGGGTTGAAAGCCATCTGGCTAGTGCTCATGAGTCGTGTTCTTCTAAGTCCCAATCGGGACATCAGTGAAGTATGGTACATATTGTTGGTGTTCAAACAGAGTTTTGTATATGTCAACCAGTTTGGTAAAATTTGTGTGTCCTTACAATAATATCTTAGTAGTAATTAACTCTACGAGAATGCTTTTGTTTGTTATTTGTGCAATGCTGGTCTGTGCAGAACTTATGATTTGTGCTATTTGAATGTGAAATGTTACCTGTAGATATGTGTATGCAATTGCAATCTCATACTGTATTGTCACCTATGGATTTCCATAGTTATGTAATCTGATGTGTGAATGATTCATTCTCTTTGGAATTTGTAACCATGACAATCCTGCTTGGATTGTGTAACATGTAAAGATTTGTTCTGTTTTGTGAAAATGTTGGAGAATTCAAGTTCACCTTGACAGGTGAAGTTGGTTGAGTTGTTGTCACCTAGGCTAAGCATGTTTTTCACCACCACTGGATGGATTAAGTGTATTGCTGTTATGTAGTGAAGCAGCAAGCAGCTGCTTCACATTAGTTGGATTAGAATAAATATCAGGAACCAACTTAAAAGTGAGTTGTGACTATTTATTTGATTTTGACTTTCCACTGCAAAATGCACAAGATTAGTGCTTCTAGACAAGTTGTGTTCATCATTTGGCCCAAGACATATTGCTTCCTTCGCCACACAAGGTGTACGGAGAGTATTTGTACGCGGCCGGAGTAATGCCACCCCCTCCTCCGTTGGCTCCAGAGGCGGTTGGGGTAAAAACCCGACAAAAGAAGGTGGTGAATCAGGCAACCCTGCCAAGAGTTAAACCATGAGCCGTAAAAAAGGCCTAAAAAGTTGCAGCCGCAACTGCACTGTCGACCTTACCCGAAATTATCGAGGTTGCAGACGCAACCGCAGCAACTTTACCAGAACCGACTGCCGAGTGTATGGCCCAGGAGGAAGAAGCTTGACTCGCAGAAGAGTTCAAGAATAGTCTCCTCTGTTGTGTACTATGTTAAAATTTCGCGCTGTATGTAGAATAAATTGTGTATTTATTTATGTAAGAATGCATGTTTGGCATTCATCTTAATTTATTACATCAGAATAATCCATTGTAAACTATTGTTAATAATTATTATTCCATTTTGTACTGAAAAAGAGACTTGGTCTCTAAGTTCTCTGTGGAGAAGCTTTCTTTGTAAACATAGCGCACGCCTATGCACCATGCACTATGGTTTAGTGTCTTTACATTTGTTCGCTTAATTAGCATTGAGCATGATGTGTTTGCTAGCGCATCATGCGTGGTTTTCTCGGCCGAGTGCGATAGTGTCCGGATCGGTCAACTCCGGACACAAGTGAAACAGGTGCTTTCTTAATAGAGTAAGAGCTCTGTTTTAGTCATTTCTGGCCTGCTCGTCGTTGGGGAATGATTTCTGAATTCGAGCTTGTCGAATGAAGTTTGATTTCCTTTTTTCCTTATATTACATTTCCAAAATAATTTAGAATTAGTCATTTCATTTACATGATATGAAATGTGCTTTATTTTGTCAAATATCTAAGCTTTATTACATAAGGTATTAGTATATAAAAACTATGTGTTTTAATAATGCCTAGACTTAGATGATTATAATATTAACTATGTGTTATATTATTCTAATTAGTTGACGGAGTTTGATTAGATCATGGGGGCCCATATAACCCGTTACAATTACACACATATCTTAATTTCCGTCGACTACTATTCTCGCTTCATAGTAGCCACACCCGTCAAAAACAATTCAGCAGAACAACAATTCGTACGCTAGAAAAAGGAGTGATCAAAAGATTAGGCTATCCCAGGAAAATAATAACCAACAAAGGAACGGCGTTCACAGCACGAGAATTCAACAAATTTGCATCAGAAAACGAGATCATTTTGGAAACTACACCCCCTTACCACCACGCTTCAAATGGTCTCGCAGAAAGAAAAATACGAACAGGGCTACAAATAATTCATAAGATTGGCTCCACATCTCGTAAATGGTCAGAAGACTTAGCAAAGCAGTTTAAGCGGTAAATACAAATATCCAATCGTCTGCGCATTTTAGCCCTTTCAAATTAGTGCATGGTATTGCTCCTACCAACGATAGCGTCTCCGCAATATTAGAAAGTCTCGACAGACCATTTGATCTTGAAAATCTTTGATCAAAACGCATAGAGGCCAAAAGAAATATTAATGCCGCGCAAGAAGTTTGCAAGGAAAGATTCGACACGGGACACAAGGTATCAGATTACAAAGAAGACAAGAAAGTGTTGTACTAAAAGGGTTCACGTATATGTAAATTCAATGCTTTATTTACCAAACCGAATAAAATTACAAAAAGATTAGCAAGCAAAATTTATTTGATAAAAGACGATAAATCTGGACGAATCTGGAAAGCATATACATCACAACTAAAACATTTCTTCAGCAAAGAAAATTTGCAAACACCTGAAAAGAAGTAGAAAGTTTGTAAAGAGCGTGTGAGATGTTCTGATATATGTGAGATCCTTAAATGGACATTGTATTATGTATATTATATGAAAGTTATTGTATGTGAGGATTGATTCAAATGTGAGTGCTTGGTATTGTAATTTAATGCTAGAAAGCAGAGGGGCCATAGCAAATCCCATACAAATGTGTTTGGTAGTTTTGTGCTGAGATGTATGGGTTTCCATAGTGATGTTTTATGGTAAAGGTGGATGTTACCGCAAGACAACTGTATTGCAATGATTTGGCAGTTGTTAATGTGTGGCGCAAGTTTTCGTAGTCGTGTGGATAGCAGGATTTGTTGTGGCCAGATCAACTCATTGGATTTGTTTCGGTCGCCGCACAGTGCGTTAAGTGGGGAGGTTCCTTATGTACGTTTTTATAACTGAAATGTGTCTATACGACATTTGCGAAACCCAGGTTCAACTTGTTATGTGCATTATACTGGCCCTGAGAGAGATAAACTAGACCCTTGCTCGTGGCAGGGAGTTCTTGTTGGTTATGCGATGTGCACCCGGGGATATAGAGTCTGGGATCCCATTGAGGACCAAGTGATTGAAACAAAACATGTTTTTTGTAGATGAGGATACCATATGGAATCTGGACACGGCAGAGAGCGTGCCAACCGTTTTGCGTGGTAAGAAGAGCCAGAGGTAGAGGCCGTGAAACAAACAGTCGTACCCTAACGAAGTAGGGTCACTTCATTGCCACTCAATTCATCGACTGACGTTTTTAGGCGATGAAACGATAAGGCAATGAAGTGATAGCAGCACAATCCTTCATTTCATCGCCAATCGTTTCATCGCCTGGCGATGTAGGCGATGAAGTGAAGGGGCGATGAAATGAAATCCATTTGATTGATCATTTCATCGCCTCTCTTTTCATCGCCTGGCGGTTTAGGCGACGAAACGATAGGTGATGAAATGAGAAATAAAATTATAAAAATTTTAACTGAAAATAAAAATAATGCCGTAATAATAATTATAAAAATTGCAATTAAAAAATGCACAGTTAATTCAATAGGCATTGTTGTTCTTCGGAAGATGTTTCGTCGAATTATTGGAAGATTTTTCGTCGAATTATCAGAAGATTTTTCGTCGAATTATCGGAAGATTTTTCGTCGAATTATCGGAAGTTGATCGTCAAATTATCGGAATTATTTGATATCGTCGAATTATCGGAAGTTGGTCGTCGGTACCAGTCTAAGCTGTTATGATTATGTTAGGCTGTTCCCTTTTTATTTATATCGTTTTGTCGTTGTACGTTTTGTCGACGTCCGTTTCATCGCCTAACGTTTCATCGCCGTACGTTTCATTGCCGTTAACGATAATGAAGCGCACGACGATCGGTATGTCTATTCATTTCATCGCCTGGGTGTATGGCAATGAAATGATAGGCGATGAAGTGATGGCTGACTATTTTTTATCTCTCATTTCATCGCCTACATCGCCCGGCGATGAAATGAGAGGCGATGAAGTGATCGGACAGGACCCCAACAGCAACCAGTGCACCAGTCGTAAAGCCACAAGCGGCAACCCCATTGGTGACCCCGACTATTCCGCAAGTCCCACAAGTTAACCCTTATAAAAAATGGGCTCAATATAAAAAGATGAGGGTTGGTGGAAAAAGAAAATGGAAAATTGATGTAACATATTTAGCACCTAATGGAACGCGTTGTTGAAGTAATGCAGATGTGGAGCAATACTGTATTGCCAATAAAGTGCCATATGATTCCACAAAGTATATTTTTAAGGACCCAGGCGGAGAGCCTAGTGCAAAAATAGCAAATATAAAATTCTATGAAGCTGAGTCGTCCGATGATGGGATTTTACCCAAGTCAGAAGCAATCCCATTCAAGATCAAGGCCAACTTAATTGTTATTGAACTGCAGACATATGCGAAGGCAATTGCGTCGACAGAGGGGGATTGGCAACAAGCTACAAAGAATGAATTTGATACCCTCACCAGCCGTGGGGTGTACAAGGAGGTACGCAAACCAGTAGATACCACAGTGCTAGGTAGCAAGTGAGTCTACCGGGTAAAAAAAATCTCCAAATTCCGTGCACGTCTGGTGGCCCAGGAGTTCCGCCAGACACATAGAGTTAACTACGATGAAGTATTCAGCCCCATGGAAAATTATGTTGTGATTGGATTGTTTTTCTGTTTATTAGTTATATTAGCTGGATGGTAGATATGCACATAGATGTAAAATGTGCATATTTGTATAGGGATTTAGATTATCCAATTTATATGAATCTGCCAAAGGGCTGGCAGAGTGCTGATAGTACCAGAGACACCGTATGGTACCTAAGAAATATATTGTACGGATTACACTAGAGTGGTCGCCAATGGTACCACAAACCGGATGAAAATCTAACAGCATCCGATTTTCAAAAATATCAAGTTTCAATTGTGTTTACCAATGTTGGATCGGGCTGTACTATTGGTCTATGTGGATGTCTATCACTCCGGATGTTGAAGAACATGATGCTGTAATTAAGATCTTGAAATCCTGTTTTGACATAGTAGTTTTAGGTCTCGTTTGCAAATTATTAAGGGTATTTTTTGATCGCGAAAGGAACTGTGTATGTTTACTTCAAAAGAATTATGTAACAAAGTTAGCTCAACAATATGATTGGAAACGGGATGGTATAGCAAAAGTGCCCATTCGACCAAGTACTCAATTAGATGCACTTCGGGGGTCAGACATACCAGATCCAGATTTTTCCTATCGATCATGTAAGCATCCAAAAGTCAAAAGAAAGGAGAGAAACGAGGCGATTGAGATTAGGATTCCTGTCTAACTGTTTTATTCGAAATGTCATGCGGTCTTATATACCGGAGAAAGCATAATCATAACGTAAATGTAAAGATAGGGTGTGACGTTGGTTGGGATGTTTGGGGTGCGTACCAATATGTAACGAGTCGTAATGTAGTAACGACGTAACGCCGATGGCCTTACAGATCATTAGTGGGAAGTTTATTATTTTTAGCTACAAGAACTAGGCCCAATGTGTTGCACCCAACAATCCTTCTATCACAGTACATGTCATTTACTTATGGCCACGCTTGTGTACTTCTAGGAGTTTTACAACATGTAGTTGATACCCAGGAAAACTGTATTGATCTGGCAAAATGTCGAGGACCAGATTTGTGGGGGTACACAGATGCTGCATGAGCCAACAACAGGGAAACACCCAAAAGTTATGGAGGTTGTATTGCTTTTCTTGGAAGGATTCCCCTGTCGTGGGGCTGTCATAAGCAAGGTATGATAGCTCTATCCACCATGGAAGCGGAATATGTAGCGACGGTGGATTGTGTAAAAGAACTAAATTGGCTAAATGTATTATATTATTGTTATGGGCTGTTTGTAAAAAATAAGATTCCGATGGTTTATTTGGATTTAGAATCAGCCTTAAATTTTGCCACAAATGATGTGGAGAACATTAAAACCAAGCATATACGCATCCGATATTATTTATTAAAGGACTGGTTGGATAAGGGATATTTTCTTCTGCAGCATGTGCTGCGTCTAATTAATGTCGCAGACATATTTACAAAGGCTTTGTTGTGTGAGCGCCTATTCCATCTTTGTCAAAGGACTTTCACTACACTGAAATGTGACAGCGTTTTGGAGTAAACTAACAAGGGCACCACATGTATAAGCTATTTTAGATTTCAATAAAACTTAGCCTAATTACTTATCACATATTATTACACAACACCCTAAAACATTTTGATGCCATGAGCAGCCAAAAATTCATAAAATGTGATCAAAGTTGGCACAATTTGCAATGTGTATGTGCACATTTTGAGCAAACAGGCCAGTGTATGAATATTCTAAACAATTGTTGCTAGGTGACAGAGCCTAGGAATTAGTTCCTAGATCATTAGGTGACATCATCAATCAACCTAGGAATTAGTTCCTAGATCATTAGGTGACATCATCAATCAACCTAGGAATTAGTTCCTAGATCATTAGGTGACATCATCAATCAACCAATAACACAGCTGATTTTTGGAACAGCTGTGATTGATAAAATTTGTCATTATTTCTCCACTCTACATTTTACCAAAATGGTGGCACTTATGAAGCTACATCAAGTTAATTGTGAGTATTATAACATTTTACTAGTAATAATTGATTCTTAACATTTGTTTTTTATTACAGAACCATAGAATTCCTCAAACAGACTACCAAGGACAATTATACTAGGTAATTCAATTGAATTATTTACATTTTCTACTTTTTTACTATTTAATTATTTACATTTTCTACTTTTTTACTTTTTAATTATTTACATTTTCTATTTTTATTATCTGTTTGCATTTGCTATTTTTATTATTTGTTTGCATTTTCTATTTTTATTATTTGTTTGCATTTTTTATTTTTATTATTTTATTTCAAATAAATTTATTGTTTTCTGTAATTTACAGATTTCATTCATTACTGTTAGAGTAATGACAGCCCAGCATATTGAATAAATGTGAAGAACAATCTAACTCGAATGTGACACTTTATTCAGAAAACCTATTGCCGAAGCCATGACAATTGGAGAGAAAAATACACAGTGACACTTGGTGCTATAATACAGAAAAATTTATCTACTACAATATTTATACAACAAGAAACTTTTAAAACAATTGCCAAATAATAATAAATGAAACAATGACAAAGCATTACAAATAAGTGCTTGATCCATAAAATAATTGGGGATCTCTGAAGTACGAATGTCAATATCTAACCAATAATAGTCGCAACATCAGTATATTAATACAAGTAAACAAAACATGAACTCATTAATATTATATCTGCGAAATCAATAATCAACCATTACATTCCATCGTGTGAAAATTGAAATAAAAACAAGATAAACAAAGAACACAAAAACATCGAGCACATTTAATGAATAGTTGTTTATCACATCTGTGACAAGTTAATTCGTGGAATGTAAAGCAAACTTGCTTAACAGTTTGAAAAGGAATTTTGATTTCTGATAGGCCAGCCGAATACCACAAATATTGTATAAGAGATTTAAAAATTGGTGAGCTCATCTGATGATGAGCTAGAGATTGTAATCGAATAATTCCATTTCTGGATGTCCAGTTATCATCTGGATGAACATTCTCGCCACCTATAAAAACTTCTAATGAAGAAACAATTTCCTTCACAAGATATTTTAATTGTCGGTGAAAAAGAGTATCTAGCGGTTGACAAAATGGAGTGCACTTTTCAGGAATAATTTCTAAATGACATTTGTGATTTTCAGTACCAAAGATTTTGGAATATGTTGTGGGATTAGTCTGGCCACTCCAGGAATCAATTATTAATAAAATGTCCTCATTCAAATTGTTGGCAATGCATGTTTTTAAAAAATACTCGTACAATCCTGTAGACAGCTTTCCGGATTTACTACAAGTAATTGTAACATTAGGTGCTGGTGTTTCAAGAAGTTTTTTCTGAACCAATGGTCCCAGCCTTCCAGAAGGTTCTTGCAAACAAACGAAAACATTTCCAAAAACGTCACCATCAACACATTTATTATGTACTGGACTGTGTAGCTATGAGTAACTTTATTGGATAGTGATTGTGCGAAACCCTGTGTTGTTTTTTCACCTCGAAAAGACAATGTACGATTAGAGACTATTTCGTAATTAAAGCCACATTGATCGGTGTTCAAAACGGCCACTTTTGAAAAGGATGGTAACAATTGTTTAATTCTTTGCTGGAATGTGTTAGCTGTTTTTAGAATGTCGTCAAGGTCGTTAACTTCCCTTCGGTTAACGAGTCAAGTTATTCGCCTGCTTGATATTTTATGTCTGCGCTTGAATTCTTCTGCCCATCTCAAACTTGCTTGAAATGGATGTGGACCGGAAATGCTTAAATATTTTTGCATGGCCCATTGCCGAAGGTGAACAGTTCTCACAATCTTGAATTCTAGTCGAGCTTCTTGAAATTTCTTCATAACAAAATTGTTAATCTCATAGATTTCAGTTTTTCGGTTATGTAAATCGATTTGAGTTCTCCAGCGTGTGAGTGTCTGCAATGATGTTAGTTCTTTGGCTCCATGGCGTTGAAGCGACTTTAGTTTCCAATTCGGGTGATCTTCACGTAGTTTTAATATTTCTAACTTTTGTTTTGTTGGAACTACTACGCGGCTAGAGCATTGACTTTCGTCATCATCTTCCTCGTGATAATCATCGTCATCTTCCACACAGCACTCATCATCAGCGTCGTCACTTTTGGTGTTTTGGAAAACCGAACTGGAGTGTCCACTCCATTCGTAATGTTGGAGAGTCCCACCTGTAAAGGTTGGCGCTGCCTCGCTAGCGCCACCTGGCGAATTTGAATAAAAACACCAGTTGAATTTCCACTAATTTGCATGTGGGTCCGCGTGTGTCTTTCTTCTACAAATGCACACCAAACCTTAGAACAAACTAACTGGCGACGAGGAATGTGGATGAATCCAAATCCACAAGTGTAACTAGACATTTTCGTGCAAAAACATTGTGATTTTCATCACTTTTATGAGCTTTTTGGCCCTCTCGAGCGCAACCAACGCGTGTTAGGCCCAAAAAGATAAATTTCAACTTTGATCCCAAAACGGACCTGTGCAATTCAATCGATTGACCGCCCCATTCCGCAACATTCACCACAATAATGGCCACGCCAATCGGGCTATTCCAGGAGTACAACCCGGACCACAACTGGGCACACTACGTCGCGCGTATGCGGAGCTTTTTTTACGAAGCGGGCATAGTTGAAGATAAGAAACAGGTCGCCATCCTGATTTTGAGCGTCGGTGGGGACACATATGAGCGACTGGCAGACCTCTCATTGCCAGACCAACCAACCGACAAGACATTCGAGGAATTAACTGGACTTCTCACAGCTTTTTCAAACCCCAAACCTCTTTTGCTTGCAGAACGAGTGAAGTTCCAGCAACGCACGCAATTACCAGAAGAATCGGTGGCAGAATACGCGCTAGCACTCGCAAAACTCACAAAATTTTGCGAATACGGGGACAACTTACCTGTCCATTTGTGTGACCGCTTCGTGTCGGGCCTGACGTCCGAGTCGATCCAGCGGGCACTCATAACGCAAGGAGAGGCTGACCACACGAAAGTGGTGCAGGCCGCAATCGTGATAGAGACCACCATGAAAGGAGTGGCGGGTTTTCACACAGCCACCCCATCCAACACGTCCACGACGCACAAAGTATTTGACAACCGATCGTCGAACGGTCCGAGACGGTCCTCGAAGGCCCCGCCATCAATTAAGGACGCCGGCAGCCAGCCGGAACAGCGTACTACTCAACTATTGGTCAGAAAATGCATGTCGTATGGCTCAAACGCGCACAGACGCGACGACTGCCGTCACCGTAATACGCGCTGCAACGGATGTGGGAAGAACGGCCACATTAAGTCCGCTTGCCTGTCCGCGGCAAAGCAAAAATCCACGCCACATTACGCGCTCGAGCAGGAAGTCGAGGAGGAGGACCTCGACTACTACAACAACCACATTACGGAGGGCAGCTCGATTTTTTCCACCACGATTGAGCGGGTGAAACCGCTCATCCTCGAAGTACAAATCGGCGACACCGCATTGTGGATGGAGGTGGACACCGGAGCTGGCGCCACCATCGTAAACAAACAAACGTATTTGCGGTTCTTCTCCGAGTTTTCGCTCCAACCACTTTTGATCAACATGACGTCGTACGACGGGCATCGTCTGCCCATAGAAGGGGTATGTGAAGTGCCCGTGCTCCATGACCGAAAGGGTTATTTCCTGCCCTTGTGCGTGGCAACAGACGGCGCGGTGCCATTACTCGGCCGCGATTGGCTACACGCATTCGGGCTCTTGTCAAAAGCCGGCAAACTCTTTGGAACGGTCATCAACACCGTCAAGGCCGCGGACAACACGACTGACAGCGCCGTGCAGCCCGCACCGGTCGTCACCAAGAAGACGGCTGTAGGAGGACCCGTACTTCGTTCTGCGTCATCAACTGCCCTACAGGTGCTCTTGGAGAAGCACAACAATGTATTTCGGCAGGAA
>JAQFXT010002454.1:0-12064 GCA_034683725.1 Strigamia crassipes
ATCTTTGAATTATGACTAGGCGCGATTTTTTTGTAAATCGCGCCTAGTCATGTCGCGCCTAGTATAACGCCCCAAATAAATTTGCAAAACCACAACAAGGGCATATTAAAAAAAACCCAAACCAACTCGACTGACATTACGAACCCTGGTAAGGATGGGACGACAATCGTCCCAAAAAACGTATATGAAATGCTAATTGAAGTGAAATCACTCATAATTACGAACACCATAAACATCAACGTGTTTACACACAAACAACAACAAGCCATTGATACGGCAAATGCACTTTCGACTAAGACGTATGCCTCTGTTGCAAATACAAATAGCCGCGCTGCACAGACCAACCCAGCAAATAAATTCAAGAAGACACCGAAACAGACAAAACCAGACACTTTCCGGAAAAAGCAAAACACAAATACCGTCGAATACAACAAACCGCAAGAGACCCGAAAATCTGTTTGTTATAACGAAAGTTTGTTACATGAAATTACAGTATAAAATTTTTTTTCAGTTCTGAACTAAAAACAAATTTATGTTTATCATAACAGAGATTATTAATTATATAACATCAACAAATAAATGATGTTATTTATGGCTTGTCCAATATTTAGTACCAAAAACAGTACTTTAAAGTAAGTCGCCAAGTGGCACTCTTCCCTAATTCGGGGTCCAGGTCACCTGGCCAACCAGTCCAATTTTTACAGGTCAGCACGTTTTTTCCGAAAATCCGCAAAAAAGGTTAGTTTTTGTCGAATTTTCGTATTCAATCTAAATTTTTTCGATTGTACTTAAGTAAATGGCTCAAGCCGAGATACCCAAAGCTAAATCTATGCCGCGATCGGCCGATATGACGGCGAAAAAGACTAAAAAATACTCGACAACGCGTGGCATGGCTAGGCCTACTATTCCGACTTGATCGTTCCCAGACACGGACGACGACGATGATGAATTGTTACAGATCAAATCGACGCAACAATAAGCGAAGCTGATACCAGAAATCTGGTAATTTCTAGAGAAATGCTCGATGAGCTTTTATCTAAGGCGGCTGCTCACGATAACGCATTGGCACGCGATAAGTCGACCTCGCATGAAAACGCGCGTGTCCTGGACAATGCCCAACACCCGCATAGGGCTTTTGGTTTTCCCGACACTGACCAATGGTCAGATCAGGGGTCCGAGCAAGGATTGTACACTCCGGTAAGTATAAAAAATCAAGGTTTTAATGTGAACATATCAAATCAAAATTTATGGTCTTTTTTTCAGCGTTCATTTGCATATGACGCCATTACTGACCCGAGGGACTGCCGCAGTAGCAGTTTCCCACCTGAATCCCATGGTCTGAATGACTGGGACAGTTTCGACGATGACCAGACATCTCGAGCACGGCAATTTGAAGATGATGATGACCGTGAATCCAACAGCTCAATTTGGGGCGAGGAAGCGGAGACCCCTTTCCTAACTGAGAGAGCAGCGGCTCATGTTGAAAAACAATTGTCCACTAAGGCTCCCAAAGCCTTACGTGCAAATTTATCTAAATTATTCCTATGCCCATCTCACCAGGTCCCATCTTTACGCCTCACCAAAATGAACCCGGAAGTGGAGGCATATGTGACCTCGCGATCAACAAGCTTTTCGGCGCCACAAGAAAAAATGTTGAAGGAGATGTCAGCTTTCGCCCTACGTACAGGGGCCATTGCAGCCACTGTTTTTGATCGTGAACATGCAAAAAAAACCCTATCTTGATCCGAATTTCTGACTGCCATGCAGGCAGTTCTTATTCAGGTTCAAGACCTGATTTCAAAGATCAACGACAAAAGACGAAGAAATGTTGTCTTCCCGTTAGCAGGGCGCAATGGAGGGGCCATCACAAAGTCTTTCCGAGATAGCCACCATGGTTTTCTGTTTGAAAACAGGTTTACTGAAATTTTCAGTAAGTATCATGAGTTTACATCTAACTTAACAGTTTTAAGCAATGTTTCTACACTCGCAGAAAAACAATCAGACGAGTTTTCTGCACTTGACAAAGCCCGAGCTCGATCCAGAACTGAACGCCAAAATAATGGTAACCGGCATTACGGGAACAATGCGAATCGTTTTCAATCATACCGTCAGGAGGGACGTTTTGACAGACCGCAACAACGCGATTTCCACAGTGACAATCAAAATTCACAAAAAGATTATGGAAGCTTTTGCCAAAATTTCAAAAAACCCGCCGCTAGGGGCCGGGGCTCCTTTAGAGCAAGAGGAACCGATAAGAATGGTAAATTAAAATTTTCTTCTCTGCCTTCACTGAGTAACAGTCAGTTCAGCAAACCCCTACTGATCCAAATGGTTTTTAACCCCTCCGACCATCCATCAGGTCGTTTAGCGCTATGTATAGATAACTGGAAATCCATCACTTCTGATAACTGGATTTTGGAAACTATAAAAGGTTACCGCCTAGAATTTGAATCTGAACCGGTTCAAAAATCCTGTTCATATCCAGTGTTTAGCACTGAGGCCTCTGGCCTTATCAATGATGAAGTCACCAAAATGGTGGCAAAGGGTGCTGCTTATCCGGTAACACCGGAGCAAGGGCAAATCATTAGTTTTTTATTTTTAGTCCCTAAAAAAGATGGAGGTTTTAGACCTATTTTAAACCTGAAACCCCGTAATGGATTCATTACTTTTCATCACTTTAAAATGGAAGGGATCCATACGGCATTAGCACTTGTAGGACCAAATTTTTATATGATCAAAATAAATTTGTCAGACGCCTATTTCTCCGTGTCAATAAACAAAAATTTTAGGAAGTACCTTTGCTTTATTTGGCAGGGAGTGCTATACGAGTTGGGGGTTCTGCCTTTTGGCCTAGGTCCAGCCCCATATGTGTTCATAAAACTCTGTAGAGTCATCGCAGCCCTTTTGCGTGCCATGCACGTGTTATTGGCAGTATTTATAGACGATTGGTTCTTTACGTCACAAAATAAAGATTTACTTATTTCTCAACGCGATTTCTTCCTAAATTTAATTAGTAATTTGGGGTTGATGGTTAACTACAAGAAATCTATGCTAGAACCCACCAAACAAATGTTGTTTCTGGGTTTCTTGATTGATACTGAAAAGATGTCAGTATCCCTACCCACTGATAGGATCAGGAACATTCAGGCCTCAATTAAACAAGTCCTTACAGAACCCAAACTCTCAGTCAGACAATTGGCTTCAATTATAGGTAAATTAAATGCCACTACTCTAACAATTTCCTCTGCCCCGTTACATTACAAAGGTTTACAACAACTTAAAACTATTTTCCTTCGAAAAGGTTCATATGAATCACATTGTTTTCTTAACTTAGAATCTAGAAGCGAATTAAAATGGTGGCTGCACAACTTGGATTTGTGCAACGGTAGATCACTGCTACCAAAACCACACTCTCTTACACTAGAGACGGACGCATCCCTTAAAGGATGGGGTGCAGTTGCTAACCCCGTTAGTATTGGGAACGTTTGGTCAGGCATGTACCTCAAAAAACATATTAATGTCTTAGAGTTGGTCGCAGCCTTCTGGGGCTTAAAAGCTCTGGCCTGTGAAGAGACCGACTCTATTGTTAAGATTAAAATGGACAATACGTCCGCCATTGCAGCAATCAATAATTTGGGAAGCCCACGCTCACCCGAACTAACAGCAGTGGCGCAAGACCTTTGGTCATGGGCAATGAAAAGAAACATCACTGTCATTGCTGAACACATCCCAGGGACAGAAAACTGCTTGGCTGATGCAGCATCTAGAAGTGGAATCTTTGATTCAGGAGACTGGAAGTTAGATACGTCCATTTTTAAAGCCATCAGCTCGGAATGGGGACCGTTTAGTATTGACCTTTTCGCATCCATTAATAATTACCAAATTAAACCATATTTTAGCTGGAGACCGGATCCATCCGCCCAGGCTTTTAATGCTCTAATACAAGAGTGGGGTCAAGGGATTCCTTATGCTTTTTCCCCCTTTTCTCTTATTTCCGCATGTCTGCAGAAATTGAAAGATTCTTCTATTCGGCAGGACCTGGTTCTAATCGCCCCAGTGTGGCCAGCACAACCGTGGTTTCCGGTGCTTTGAAAGCTGACTACAACCTCGCCGCTACTTCTTCCATCTCTTTCCCATCTCATCGTCAACCCTCACGGGGAGCCGCACCCCCTAGTACTAAGCAAATCACTCCAGCTAGCCGCATGGCGGCTATCTTCGCCCAGTTTGAAAACGGAAAACTTTCAGCAGAAGTTACTAGACTTCTGGGGACCTCATGGAAGGAATCCTCAAAACGTGTTTATGAGAAATCCTGGCTCCGATGGTGTGATTGGGCACAAGGAGAAAATTTGGACCCTTTTCACCCCTCTCCAGAGGATTTAACAAATTTTTTGGGGGCATTGAATGTTTTAGGATTAGCCTATTCATCCATAAACAGGTACAGGTCAACAATATCACAAACAATTTGCATTAACGGGTCGGAACCACTCGGTTCTCACCTTCTTGTGCGGAGAGTAATGAAAGCTATTTACAATGAAAAACCCACGAAACCCAAATACTCGCATATTTGGCATGTCGGCCCAGTCTTGTTGTACTTAAAGAATGTCGTCTTAACCTTACAATCTCCTAAACTACTAGTTAACCTAAAAACCATTGGGATTCTGTCTTTGTGCCTCGCTAGCAGGCCCTCTGATATAGCCCTTCTTGCATCTAACGTTGTTTTCTATGAGAATTACTGTTCAGTCTCTCTTCTCTCATCCCGCAAGTCTGGATCTTTAGATTCCTTTTCATTAAAAGTGTTTTCAGATAAATCCCTTTGCCCGGTCGAAGCGATACGCTTCTATTTACAATTTTCAGCTCACTACAGGGGCACAAATGCGGCCCTTTTCTTAGCCTTCTCTAGACCCTATGGCCCAGTTAATACGACTACCATTGCAAGGTGGATCAAGACGGTCCTTGCCAATTCAGGCGTTGATACGTCTGTCTTCAAAGCTCACTCCACGCGAGCAGCTGCCACATCTTTTGCCTTTGCAAGAGGAGTAAGCTTAAAGCATATTATTAAAACAGCTGACTGGTCGACAGCTAAAGTTTTCTATAAACATTACAATAAACCCATTGATGGGTTATCAGGGGAATTTGCTGAAACTGTCTTAAGTGGCTACGAAATGCCATAAATAACATCATTTATTTGTTGATATTATACAATTGTAGATTTTGCTAAGATATGAAGCAAAATATTAATTGTATGAATAACAAATAAATGATGTTACTTTCCCACCCATATATATAGCTCCACCCTGTAACGAAATATTTGTTATTCCAAATAAATAATTTTGTGTTTTTACCTGCAGGAAGCTAGAAGTTCCAGAAAATTCACACGAATAATTTCCAATTTCAATAAATGTTAAATTAGAAAATAACAAAATAAAGAAATAAAATAAATTTTTTCCTTTTTGACCATTTATGTTCTCTTGTGTATGTCTAACAATATATATTTAAAGTCAACTAGTCTACGTAACAAAATTGGACTGGTTGGCCAGGTGACCTGGACCTCGAATTAGGGGAGGGTGCCACCTGGCGACTTACTTTAAAGTACTGTTTTTGGTACTAAATATTGGACAAGCCATAAATAACATCATTTATTTGTTATGCATACAATTAATATTTTGCTTCATATCTTAGCAAAATCTACAATTTATACACATGGTGATTTTTGTTTGAATTTAACTTTTTACAGTATTTAAAAAAATAAAATATTCATTTTCATGAATTTAAAAAATAAAATTATCTGGCACCGCATATAAACGAGTGACTCATGTGATTAATTTTTAAAATTCGTTAAAAAAATGGCTTGTGGGTATTAGAGAGTTCTTCTTGTTCGTTATAACGAATTATTTGTAATATCAAAATTCTTTATATCAAAATTTTTTAACATTTTGTTCTGTGGGAAACCAACCAAATTATCTAAAAAATTTATTTTCACAAAAATTCGTTATATCGCGGTTTGTTATAACTAGGTTCAAATGCATCAGCTCCGTAGACAATTCCGCCATACATGCTGCTACGAGCATTGATCGGCGCCCTACTGCATGCTTACGCATTGTAAACTTGTCCCCCCGAAGAAAGTACCACCGAATTCTCCTCTTACAGGGATTCGAGGTCCCTTGGATTCGAGGTCCGTCAGTGCTTTCAGTGGAGCACAAAGAAAGGCAGCGTGAATTCGTACGTTTTCTCAAAGTTATCGCTGATGATGTGACGCTCCTTCTCGCTAATGACCTTTGGCCTACAGACATTTGTTTCTGCCCCTTCCAGGGAAAAAACCCACACCTCATCTGTACTCTCTTTCCGGTCAAGCATGGCCACGCGATAATGCAAGATATCAAGCAGTAGACCAGTTCTTTCCATTGTATACATCAACGCCTGTTCCTTGCAACCGAAACTAGACAATATTTACGACATTACAAGGCAACTCAATCGAGACCTCGTCTTAAGTATGGAAACATGGGCCATCGAGAAGGACCTTGACACTGCATACTTGGTGTTGGTGTGTGGCGGTGGGGTTGCTGTTTACTTCGGCCATTGTTTCTCCGTCTATGCCATCACAGCTATTGAGCAGAACAGCGCCGAGTTGCTCTTCTGCACCCTAGTAATCTCTTAATTGACAAAGATACAAATTGTCGTCATATATAAGTCGACTAATGTTCTCTGTGCCTACATTTGTGACCTTATCACGAGCAACATTATATCCAATATCCCGACAATTGTGGCTGGTGACTTCAACAATAATTTCCTAAAGACACACCACCCCTTCACTGACCACTTGGCATGCTTAAACCTAATCTTACTAGAGTTATCAAAGACTCTTCCACTTTGATGGACCAAATCTTTCGTTCTCACGACCTTACCAAAGACACCTGTATGCTGACGGACGTGGATTGGTTTGACCATAAAATGATCCATATGACATTCGAACAATGCATCCACTATGCTCAAATTGCGCAATGCTAACCCCAGAGACACTTTTTCAAAAATATTGACTGGTTAGCATTACAAACTGCTGCGTCTGTTGTTGGCTGAGACCCCTAGACTTCTACATGGACCCTGACTAGAAAGTGGCGTACCTGTACGCTGAAATAGACCTACTTTTAACATCGCAACTCTCTCTGCCTGCACCACCGCGAAAAAACTGAAAATCATAGTGGACCCTCAAATTGACAAAACTCTTCAAATAAAAGAACCACTTGTACCAAACTTGCTCGGCTAATAAAAATAGTGCTGATTACTACTGAATCGCCTATCGCCATTATAAGGCCGCAGTCAGACGCAAGCAACAATCTGTCACGGCAACAAAAAATTTTTGGAAGCCGGTCAGCCCTAAAACCAACACCCACTCGTTCCCAACAATGAGAAATAGCCATAAATTATACGCAGAATACTACGACAACCTTTTGGGCATGACAAACGTCAACAAAAACACAGATGACACCACCACTAACACACACCCCTTCTGACTTCTCCAAGTTTGCATACGTTTCACCGCCAGATGTCGTATTAGTAACAAGCAGCACCAACCTTACATCCGACTACTCACCAGACGGAGTCTTTAGCATCTTTATCAGGTAACTTATGCCGTCTTGACCACTCTGCTTTCTTATATCTTCAACAATATAATTGACACATTGACTTACCTAAGAATCTGGAAGCATTCAGTAATCACGCCCATCCACAAGGAGGATGACAAATCAAACAAAAAACTATCGTTCGATCTCCTCCTTTCCCTCACTTAGCAAAATTGCTGATAAGTGCATACTAATGCAAATTGCGCCAACCATTGCCAACACTCACCCCAGGGACAGTACGGGTCACGTCCTGAATCCAGCACCACCCACCTATTAATGTCCCTGTGCACTGACATCCACCCATCAAAACACACATATTGAAAACAAATTGGTTTAGGCTTTCAACATCCCTGAACATTCAGGAATGGTGCAGTCTTTTGCAGAGAAATCCATCAAATCTTCCCTTCACCGATTGTTCACGTCGTACTTTGAAAACTGCACAATCACCATAGCTGGTGACCCAACCAATACCAAATATCCATCCACTCGCAAGGTGTCACAGGGTTCCGTTGTTGGCTCCATGTGCTACTGCTCTACAACGATTCCGATCCACTGCCTTCAGCACGATGACAACTTTCTGGTACAAGTCACGAAAGCTGCCTGACACAAACTCTAACAATATTCAATTTTTGTATTATTTATCTTTAGAGTTATTCACCAAATTCTACTGGTATAATTCTATTCTTTTCTTTCAAAACTTCGTTCTTTCTTTTAGGTAAAAAAGGAACACAGGTATCACCTTTAATTACTGGAGCCCGTAATTTATATTGGTGCGCAGTTTCAATTTAGATTTAGAAGGCAGGAGAAAAAAATATTCAATTGTTCACACAAACATTTATTCTGCTTTTACAATAATCCAAACAATTATAACAATGTTATCATAAGTGTATATCATCAATAATTAAGTCATGCTAACAGGAGAGACTAATTGGGGTTAGCAATCAGTCTATAAATTGTGAACTTGTTCAGTATCAATTCTATGTCAAATATTCAAAGAACAAGCTGTGGTTTCTGGTGAAATCTGGCTTTTTATACCAGTAAAGGGATTATGAATAATCCCTAATCCTCCAATAGGAGAAGTTCCTGCTGAAATCCTTCAATCATAGATATAATCTATAACGTTTCTTGAATCAGAAGGGGCAAGGGATTATAAATCATGTGACTTTTACATCCTCCCTTGATGACGTCATAGGGGAAAATAACTATTTTTCCTTCTGGTTACTTCAGTTCTTATTGTTAACTAGTCGTGTGAATTCGGTAGAATTCACCTTAAATTAAATTTTACATTCCTAATGATTACGAGAAATAATTAGCTCTCGCCCCGCATAATATTATTTATTATTATACTTTTATATTTCGCGCTTGTCAAACCGATAACACGCATTAATGGCAATACTTGAAACCGTTTACGATTACAGACCGTCATACACATATAAAAGCAAATCCAACAATTATCAATCATTAAATATCTACCTTCGATCGCAACAACACGAGCATTGTCTCTTCAATAATTTACAAATTACGACAACTTCACCGCGGCTATGTCTAAAAACGAAATTCCTGCCAGGTGGTTGAAATGTCCTTGCCAAGCACTGCGAGTAATTGAAAATAATTTCTTAGCATTCAAGACGTCGTTGAGTGCTAATTCATTTTGACAATCTATGGTAATAAAAAGTTACATTGAAAAAATAAGTCTATGGATTGATCTAACAAAGTCTGATCAATACTACGATAAGACCAAGATCGAATCAAAACGGCATTTTATATTTAAAGATTAAAAACCGAGCCTACGTTGATTACCTCGACAATCATCAAATAAGACAATTTATTAACATTTACACCGACTTTGTAACGAAACGACCGCTGGACGTCATCGGAGTCCATTGCATACATGGATTCAACAGAACCAGATTCATGATCGTTGCTTACTTGGTGGAAAACCAGTTGTTTACTTTACAAGAGGCAATTGACAAATTTGCTAAAGAGAGACCACTTGGCATTTTGTAAGAGAGTTATTTGCGCGAATTGCATACTCGATACGGAGAGAAAAATAAAATTCCGATATTTTTGCCTCATCTGGAGTGGTGTAAGGTTCCAGAAGTACTGAAGATGAAGGAGTTCATGGACGACGTGACGGGGATATTGCGAATGACGGATCGAACGAAATTGTGACAAATCCAATGGAAGTGCCAGAATTTGTGCAAACTTAGAAGAGATAGCAGGTTTTCAGGCGTACAATTGCTATCCATCGACGTCGAGAAACTCCAATACTTAACAACTAAGCCATACAAAGTGACTTGGAAAACGGTTGGCACGCGATACCTCATGTTAATAGAAGGAAAGAACAAGGTGTTCTTCATAAACGAGGAAAATTGCGTCTTTCACGCACCAAATGTTTGCTTTCTACGAAGGAAATATCCGCATGAGCATTTATTTGGAACACTGGTGGACGGAGAAGTTGTTGTTGATTGAGTCGATAAGAAGTCGATCCCTAAATTTCTTATTTTGGATGTTGTTTTGTTCGAGTACTTGGAAGTCGGTAAGACTACTTTTAATCGAAGATTACTCTGCATGCAAAAATAGTTGATGGAACCGAGAAGAAGTGGTTTTATGGACAAAAATTGCGAACCATTTGGAATCAGAAGTAGAGAGTTTAGAGATGTGTCGGAGTCTCGTAAATTCTTAGAGAAATTTGTGGAGAAGTTGGCAGACGCGGCAGATGGATTAGTCTACCAACCAATTAACTTGCTGTACACCGTTGGCGGTGCAATTTGGTGGAGTTGCATTCAGCAACCGGTGTCAAAGCAGCAACTTCTTTACTTTGTTGATAAAAAGGTGCGGACTTTGGCCCAGAAATGAGAGAGTCACCATCTCTTGTCACCAACACCATCACCTTGCAAGCGCGAACAAAAGGAAAAAGCGGTACTGTTTGTTGAACCAGAAATTGTGGTTAGTCTGGAGGAAGTGGTTTCAAGTTTAGAGCTAGTTCCCATGTTTGCGTTGTGCACGGATTTAGATCCAAGAAACAGCGAGCGACAGCAAGTTAGAATTGAAGTCACCGGTTCTTGAACTAGAAGAGATGCCCATGTCTGCATTGTGGAAGGATTTGGAGCTGAGCAACAGCGATTAAATTAATTCGAGCATTGTTTTTATGTTTTATAGTTTGTTTGTGAACATCTGATCAATAGATAAGTTCTTGCCAGCACCGGCAAAGTGTCACTTGGTATATAAATTATAATCTAAATAATACAAGGGATGACATTTACTTTTAGTTATTGTGACCAGGTGTTATGCTTGTACCTACTAAAAAATAATTGAGATGAAACCGAGTTAAACTTTCTTTGTTTTTTTTTTAATATAAATAATTTAAACTGTAAATTTTTAAAATTTATAAAATTCTATGAACCGAGAAACGAATTCCTCAAACAAAAACATCGATTTATATCGATTGTTTGAAACATCGATACATCGATATATCGACGGTCAAAAACATCAATGTAGCATCGAAATTTCGATACATAGCAGGGCGCTAGTAGTTACCGCCTTATTAGATCGTTGACGGTCTGGTGAGGAACCTGATGCGTTTTCAAAGAAGTTGTCGAATTCCCCCTCATAAACAACAATAAACAGAGCAGTATTTATTTATTCTTTACTAAATATTTCGTACGTAAGTGTAAAACGGCTATGTCGTTTTATGATGTCATCAAAGCAAGGAATTAAAGGTCACATGACCTCTGATTCATAGAGCTAATCCCGGAATGAGAGTACTCACAATTAGACTCCAAAATTGGAAGGATTTCGAAGAAAGTTACCACTCATTTGCGAATTGATAATCTTTGATTAATTTATTTATTACTATAAATACCATATTTCTCCAAATAAGAGCCACGGCTCTTATTCAAACTGGCACTTTCAGCTGCGACTCTTAATCGAGGGCAGCTCTTATTATTTTTGTACTGTATTCGATACATAACAAGTGTATCGTACTCGGTCAAATATCACATTTTTACAAAAAATCAAATTATTTTGAGAGAATACGGTACACTCGTCACATTTTTTAATGAAAATAGTACATAATTCAGTAAAAACCTTAAATTGTAGCCGCGGCTACTAATCGAGGGCGGCTCTTATACAGGGTGGTAAAAAAGTCTGTAACTATACTTAATATTTCTGAAAGTGCTGACAATGCACCTAATCCAATGATGGTAAAGTATCAAAGTTGGAAAGGGCAATTTTTTGGTAACTCAAAATTTGACCTTGGGATGTTCTACCAAGGTCGTTGGAAAATTATCTTGGAAACCATTAAAGATAGACAAAAATTTCCAATTGTGAACTTTTAGAGCACCATTTATTTAGTCTGACAATGACTATTCCACAAATTTTTTGTACTAAGAAATTTTGAGATAATTGCAATTTTCTAAAGTAGACACGTTTATCATTAAAGTGTA
>JAQFXT010002455.1:0-12063 GCA_034683725.1 Strigamia crassipes
ACAGGAAACTTGGAGTTAGATATGAGCGACGTTTCCCGCGCCGCTGCTCACTCGAAGTATTTGACATCCCTGTGTGTGGCAGATGTAAGCATTGATTTGTACGATCTTACCAACGCCGGAACAAAGAAATACCTCTATTTCTGTTCTTTGAATTGTACTTTGACTTTCAGAAAATCGACATCATTAAGAAACTGTTTTAAATACTTGGACGTGGATTGTATAACTGTCATTGAAACACCAACTGAAGTGGAATCTTTAGATTTGAATTGCTGTACTTTCAAAATGTTTGATTTCTATAAGTGCTTACAAATGAGTGAAACATTTGCAAATTTAAACTCTACCTAAAAGAACTTACATACATTGGAATTGTATATTGGAATGGAAAAAAGAAATATGAAGATGAGAAATGGTTGCAGAGACCATTCATCATCTTCCTATTGTGGAATTGATTATTGAAAATGCTGGTGTAGTTTTCAAGAATCTACTCAAACATATGTACAATTTGAGAGCTGATCAAACCAAATCTCGTTTAAAATGTACCCAGACTTGTCTGAATTAATAAAAAGACTCGAATGCAATCATTGGGATAAAGTGAATTTAGTTTCGGAGAACGATCACATGCGTATTTTTAGAAAAGAAGAAGTAGAATTTATTCTATCATTTGCATGTATGTTAATTCGGACAGTGCCCTCAAGTGAGAAGTATGTCAAACACAACTTCAAAAAATAAATTGTGTATGTATAGATACAAAGTGTTTTATTTGATTATCTCAAACCAACATGTGGTGCAAAGCCACAATTTATCATTTTCAGAAAGTTATGGTAGTTTAGGAGTCTTGAGTTTTAACAGAAGTCTCCGACTGAAAATGCACTTCAAAGATAAACATCGACACAGCCTGAACATTTATGAAGTTAATTTAAATCTTATGAGCGGAAGAAAAGAAAAATATGGCTGCCACTGGCATCAGTTTCAAAATAGATTTGTGAATCTACCATAAATTGATTTTTTTAACATTGAAAAAAGCAATCGATAATGTAAACAGGATTTAATTAACTCGGTAATGAAAATGTAACTGAACAAACTTCAGCATCTCACATCAAAAAACCATTAACAAAATCATTATTATCAATTTCAAAAAGTAAACAGGAAACTGTTTACCATAGAAATTCCAAGGAAATATAAATCATATAAAACAAATATAAATACAAGTTATAAAATCGAATTAAAATTAAAAATATATAACAAGCAACAATTTGAATAAATTCAGTGCAACTCTGTTTTCACAGCTGTTATTCAAGATCAGTAAAGTTTAGACGTTTAGACATTGTTGTTAACGGATTTCAGTGATGATCCAACGTAGAAGAAAAAGAAAATTGAAAAAATTGCCAAAGATTTCATCGAGGTATACGAAACAGAAACAACATTATACAATGTGTTGTTTCCACGATCGACATTGTCTCATCACATAAGCCAGAAGTTGGGGACCATTATTGCGTTGTCTCTATGCATTTACCAATGTTCCGATGTTATCATTCACTACACAAACAAGCCTATAAAAGTTGATGCAGCCATCACAGAGCATGCAATTGATGATTACCCAGCAATTATAATCCTATCAACCTTAACAAATGATAGTTTGATGTATGACGAAGAGAACTCTGACGTGGAAGGTATGCAAAACTACATCACAAAGTTTCACGTCTGCTGTGTGGTGTTAACACTTTTTTTAAATTTTTTTCTTTAGTATGCAAACATAATTTGTACTTTTATATTAACAATCGTACTCAACTCACAACAGTCATGAATAAGTATAATTTTACAAAAATGATAGAACCCATTATTTTCAAACGAGTAAGCAAGCACGTGTCAGAATATAAATTGAATGCAATCACAAAAGTAACTAAACCTAAATCTTTTTGCAGGGAAGAAAACACTATTCTAATAAGTTTGAAACTCGAGAGATATACACACCTTATGGCATATTAACTAAAGCAATAAACAGTAATTTATTTTAAATTTTTAATGCAAGTAGCTTTTGTGTTAATATTTAAAAAAAAACTAATTAACTTTTTCAGACGAAAAATTACCCTTTGGTCCTGAATCTCAATTACAAGTAACAGAAAAAAAAAGTAAAGGTTATTCAGGTCCTCTGTTCTATGCAGTAAGTATGTGAGATATTTTAGTTTATTTGGAGACCCCAGCTTGTGGAAAATAGACAAATCCTTTACTGTTGTGTTTGGTACTTCATGGTTACGATTGTCTAAATTCAATAATGTGTAGAGGCTCATGTAGCCCAAGAAACGAGAGAATAAACAGTGTATCTTGAGTGTTTGAATTGTGCGGCTGTTCATATTCGGAAAGAGATTTAAATTGGATGTGTATAGGCGTGGAACACATCAATGGTATCCACGATTAGGGAATTTAGAGCCTGTGTGTGTGTTTGGATTTTGCTGTGGCTGTGTGTTTCTTGAAAGTCAGACGTTGTGAGTACGAATTGCGTTTCGTCATTCGAGAATTCCATTGGCAGCTATCTTGAAGTGTTGGATAATTTTACTGATTGTTTGCCAGCTGGGTTTTGGCAGAGTGTGTGGTATCCTGCGATGGCGCAATTGATGTTGGGCAATTTGTTGCCATTTTCCGGATCTTCTCTACAGGAATGGATCTCTTGGCGTGAGACATTTGCTCAGTTTGTCGCGCTTAATGATGTGGCACTTGATAAACGAGTGCCTTTGTTGTTGACTGTGGTCGGCTTATCAATGTACAACCGGATTAAGAGGTTGGTGCAGCCAAAGGATGTGGCAAAGATGGATTTGGACGAAATTTTGGAGACTGTAGATTTATATTATACGTCTGTGGACACACCGTACATGGCGAGGCAAAAGTTGAGTGCCAAAAAGCGCCAGCAGGGCGAATCCATTGAAAAGTTTATTGCCAATTTGCGGGTTATGGCACAAAGGTGTAATTTCGCATCAAAAACTGAAGTGGATGGCGCATTAGTGGACCAGGTAATTAGAAGAGCAAGAAATGCAACATTAGTACGCAAAATTCTTTTGAACATGCCCATGACGGTCAGCCAGATCACAAAGCTAGCCGTGGCCCATGAGATGGCCCACATGGCGGCGACTGGAATGGATGAGGCATTACCAGTGTCTGAAGTGGAGAAACCAGCAACATCATCGGTGATGCAGATGTCCACTGCGGGCCGCCGGAGCAGTCAGCGAGGTCGCAGTGGTGTTGCGTGGTCAGCCGCATCAAGTGGGACATCGAATCTGTCAAGACAACAGCGGGAACCGGCACAGCGTCCATGGCGTGGTCGACAGGGAGTCGCTAGGGAGCGTGGTGGCCCACCAGTGCGTAGAGATGGCACTCCAATTAAGTGTTTCCGCTTCGGCGGACCACATTTTGTTAAAGACTGTCTGTTTGAGCCAGTTTATGAGGCGACATCGACCACGAAGGAGGGATTGGGATCCCAACCGAAGCCAGTGTTGGCGAAGAAACCTCGTAACCGCGAGGTAAACTGTGGTCGATCATTTTTTCCTGTTGATAAAAATTTGGGGTTTAGTGGTAGTGCAAGCCCCGAAGCAGATTGGCATCAGCGACGCGTACCTGTAAATGAATTACATGAACAGGAAGAAGATTTTATGTTGTATCACCTGGCCACTGGAAGATTGTGACCGCTGCCATTGACAGTCCAGGTGGTATTGAATTCATTAATATTTAGATTATTGTTTGATACTGGGAGTGAGTTATCTATTCTGAATATAGGGGATTTTAATCTTTTAGTCAAACAGGGGTTAATTAGTGTAACTGAAATAGAACAAACGCAAGTGCGCTTATTTGCATATCAACAACAGCCAATTGAGGTGTTGGGGGTAGTAAGAATTCGAGTGGAGATAGCAGGTGTCTACCGGATGGCAAAATTTACCATAGTGGGTCAGCGCGGGCCAAGCTTATTAGGGCGAGATCTCGTGCAGTTGTTTGGTCTTGATGTAGTGTTAATGGCGTTGATCCGACACACCTTGACACAGCACGAAGATGTTGACCACACCATGGTAGGGTCGCTGCAAAGCCCGCCTGACGATGAAAAAGTGACATTACGGTTGTCAAGCCATGATAAACGGTTACAAGGCCTGCTTGACCATTATGCGCTGGTGTTTGATGAGAAGCTTAGAGCTTACACCGGTGAACCAATTGAGTTGGTGTTAAAAGCGGATGCCGTGCCAAAATTTTATCGGCCACGCCCAATTCCGCTGCCCCTGAGGGGGGCAGTCACAATTTGAATTGACCGTTTAGTTGAGCAGGGCGTTTTTCGCCAAGTTGCGTTTTCTGTTTGTGGTACACCATTGATTAGAGTGCCCAAGAAGAACGGGGGGTCCGGTTGTGTGGGGATTATCGATCAACCGTTAACCCTAGTTTGCAGCCGAATTCCTATCCACTTCCGCGAATATCAGATTTGCTCGCTTCTGTCGGTCGTGCCCGGCTATTTAGTACATTGGACCTACGACAGGCATATTTGCAGGTCCCACTGTCGGAGCGATCTGCTACAATTGCGGCGGTCAACACCCCAAAAGGGTTGATGGCTGTAACAAGGCTCCCGTTCGGTACCATGCCATCAGCTGGCATTTTTCAAAGAATCATTGTGTCGGTACTGGACGGGGTGCCACAAATTTTCATTTATTTAGATGATATTCTAGTGGCCACATGATCAATTGAAGATCATTTTGAAATTTTAGAGGCAATTTTTGCACGTCTATTGAAGCGAGGGCTACGCTTGGCACGTGAAAAGTGTTTATTTTGTAAGTCAAAATTAGACTTTTTGGGACTTCGCATTAGCAAAGATAGTATCGAACCAATTGCATCAAGAGTAGGTGCAATAATAAGAATGCCCCCACTCGTGGATGTAAAAAGTTTGAGGACTTTTTTAGGTATAGTAGCTTTCTATGCGGTGTTTGTGCGGAACTTGGCCAAACACGCAGCGCCGCTTTATGAGCTTTTATGTGCAGATGTGGCTTGGGTCTGAAGCGATCGTCGGCATAGAGCTTTCGTGGGGATTAAAAGAGCATTAACAAGAGCACCAGTATTAACTTTCTATGATTTGGTGAGGCCATTGATCATAGCGGCTGACGCATCTCCATATGGAGTCAGGGCAGTGATAGCCCATGTCGACGAGCAGGGGAGAGAGTTACCCGTAGCTTTTGCATCCAGATCCTTGAGTAAAGCAGAGGCCAATTACGCGCATATCAATAAGAAAGCACTGTCAGTGGTATTTGCAGTAAAAAAATTTCACATTTATCTCATGGGGCCTAGTTTTGTGGTGTTTACGGACCACAAGCCACTCCTTGGCATTCTGGGGTCGGATAGACCAATCCCCTTGGTGGTCAGTCCCAGAATGCTAAGGTGGGCATTGACACTGGCAGCATATGATTATAAGTGGTGTTATCGCCGAGGTGAAGAGAACCAGAATGCAGATGTGCTGAGTCGGTTTCCGGTCGATCCGCCAGTCGAGGAAACTGACGAAGTCCCACTGTTTTTAGTGGAGTTGGAGGAAGAGGATCTGCTGATGGCAAAAAAGATAGTGCAGGCAACAGCGGTAGACTCAGAGTTTCAGTATGTGGTACAGGCGGTTAAGTGTGGTGATAGTAGGTTATTAGAGCAAACGCCGGAGCTTAGCAATTTTTGGACTAAGTTTGATGAATTGAGTTTGATGTCAGGTGTGCTTTTATGGGACCAGAAAGTAGTGATACCAAAAAGTTTGCAAGCTCGAATGATTCGCTTGCTTCATGAGGGCCATCCGGGCATTGTGGCAATGAAAAAGCATGCGCGCGCATTTGTGTGGTGGCCGGGAATGTCAGTAGAAATTGTGGATTTTGCACAGAAATGTGCAGTGTGCGTGCAGAATAGATCAGCGCCGCCACGCCTGGCCTTCATTATGTGGCCGCATTCAGAGAGCCTTTGGGTCCGCGTGCACGTTGATTTCGCCGGGCCAATTCAGGCACAGATGGTATTTATTCTGGCCGATGCCCATTCGGGCTGGATTGAGGCGCATGCAATGAAAGCGGCAACCTCGGCGACTACCATCTTAGTGCTTAGACGTGTGTTCAGTACATTTAGGGTCCCACATGTGCTGGTAAGCGACAATGGGCCCCAGTTCAGCTTGGTAGAATTTGGAGAGTTCTTACGTAAAAATGGGATTGAACATGTGTTCTCCCCGCCGTACCAGCTTCAGTTGAACGGATTAGCTGAAAAGGCGGTGCGGTGGGTGAAGGAAAAATTAGTTAAGTTTACTAAGGGTAATTTAGAGTTGAAATTGTTGCGCTTGTCTCTCTTCTAGCACATTAGTTTTCGAGGGAGGAATAATGAATCCCCGGCCATGGCATTTTTGGATAGGCAACCTTTTACGCATTTAGATTTAGTCCGCCCTAGGGCCGTCATGGTGTCACAGGTTGGCGTTTCCAGTGGTCGGAGTTTTGCGGCGGGTGACCTGGTCTGGTTTAAAGTGTTCTCGGTAGCTGTGCCCCCATGGAGAGCTGGGGAGGTCCTCGAGCGTTGCGGGGAGGTTGTGTATCTGGTGCCCAACATCGAGTCCTGAAGAGAGCTCGTCAGGCACAAAAACCATCTGCAACAGAGGATGGCCAAACAAGGAGTGGAATTGGTGACAGCATCGCAATCAGAGGAACAGCCACCAGTTGGGACGGTTGCATCTGGGAGTGAACAAGTCGTGTTGAAAAATACGGTAGTACGTTCCTTAAATAAAACTGTAATTAATAAGCTACCTGTTCCAGACGCTATGAGGGGAGCACCGGGTGGTTTGCGCCCGACGGCGGCAGCGGTACCAACGACCGTACTGGCACCGGTAAATGGATCGACAGTTGTAAAGGATATGGCGACAGTTACGCCGCCCCGCGTGAGACAAGTGATAGCGGCAGAACATCAGGATGCAAGGACACAAGCATCGAGGGAGACAGTCGTAGGGGAACATCCGTTGACACCAGCAGGGCCAGTGGTGCGTTCCACAAGGAACCGAGAGGCCAGATATCGGAAGTTTTCTTCAGAGGATGACACTGGTGACGAGACAAATCTAATACCAGTGCATTATTCGGCAGAGCAAAAGCAGAGAGCACCAAAGCAAGGAGTCCGCGTCGCGGAAATGGTGGCGCTGGAGCCAGTGAAAGAAGTATCTGAGTCGGTGGACCCCCACCCCTCGGATGCTTTTGGTGAAAGTGTGATTGATGCGGGTCAACAAGCAAGGATTTCAAATAGAAACAAGCCACAAGCAGCTTGTGAACACTTTTTATTAGATAATATTACAACAAGAAGAAAGAAATGAATATTATGTTGAATTTAGGATTTAGATAGGTCGTGGTCAAAATTGAGTAAATCTAATGTATAAAATATAGTATAGGAAAAACACAAATAGCTAAACATGAAGTAGGGGAGGTATGTTGTGTTTGGTACTTCATGGTTACGATTGTCTAAATTCAATAATGTGTAGAGGCTCGTGTAGCCCGGGAAACGAGAGAATAAACAGTGTATCTTGAGTGTTTGAGTTGTGCGGCTGTTCATATTCGGAAAGAGATTTAAATTGAATGTGTATAGGCGTGGAACACATCATTTACTAGTAAATAATGACGTTAAAATATACAAAATAACTTCTCATAGCAAATACTACCCTTCTATTTTTCTTAGAAAATAAAAACATACAGAAATTCTTTTTCTAATCACCTATCCTGTGTACGGTATATTCTCATCATTACCATTTCAGATCAGAATTAATGCAAAAGCATACAATCCAACTGTAGTTATAGTACCACTAGCTGACATGCACTATGCACGAATGTATATAGAAAATATATTTGCTTTCACTGCTAAAAAAGTAAGCGCATTTAATTAACAAATATTGAAATATATAGTTTCTTTTTAAAGAACATCCTGAAAGTTAAATCTAACAAAAAATATCACTTCACTTTTGTTTTGCAGTACACATTTGTGAATAGAAAACTGTTTCCTTGTGTGGACATCTCTACAATGGAAAACTGTCACAAGGAATGTTACATACAAGCAATTAAGCGACAAAACTTTACCTGCCAGTATGTTATTTGTCCGTTTATTTCCATATCTAATTCTCAAAATAATTTCTTAATCTCACTAACATAAGCATCATTTAATTACAGATTACCATTTCTGCCTAAAATGCTAAAAAATGAATGTGTTTCAAACAGATTATCCTGCAATTACACCAAACAAATTAGCGATATAGGATGGGAAGTTAATCCCCATTACACCTGCAAATGTGCAAGAGAATGCGAAAAAATTACGTTCATGTCTCACTATTACTACACTAATCACTATGCAAGCACTTGCAGTTTTTATTCCTTATCCAGTAGGATACTTGAATTAACTGAATTTTTTTCTTATGACTTTATTTCATTAATGTGCGACGTTGGGGGCTATATGAGCTTCTATGTAGGAATATCATGTATCGCAATTATGGAATCAATTGTTCTAAACATCCAAAATGGTTATCAAATAGTAAATTACTACAGAAAAAAAAGAAATCAGTTTGAAAAATATGTCATACGGAAAAGTAAACAAATATGGAAGGTAACAACTGATGGCAGTTATCAAAGTGTCTCCCCACAATCAAAATCTGCAGTAAAAATAAGAAAATTTGTCACCTTGTGTTTTTTCCCATCATGTTGCTATTTCATGTATCATCGAATCATGACTTACATTCAATATCCTGTATTCACGACCATCGAACTTTCTCAAGACAGATTTATCCAAATTCCAAATTTAGCCGTGTGCAGTTATCCTGTAGACTTAATAGTAGATGAGAAGGAAAAGATAATGACACACAAAAATTTCACAGTTAATAGTCCTGAAAATGTCGACATCTTGGATCTCCTTGACTTTCCATCTGAATTTGCAAATAATCCTCATAAATTATGGCAAGCAACAGGTGACATGGAAACTTTCCAATCAGCACAGGTAAAAAAAAACAAAATAAAGAAATACCTGCACCTAAAAGAAATGAGCGCAATGAGATTGCATTGTCTGTTTAGTGTATGTCAATTTAAATGTAGGTATTATTTTCTAATGATAATTGAGTAGTCGTATTTGCAGTAGCACCATTTTACATCTGGAAGACATTTTCAGTGGAATTGTATCACACAACTAGCATTTTAATTTCAGATTTTAGCAAAATCACTCGCATCAACCACCGTATCAATTGTTAAACCCATCTTTGGAAAACTGTCTTATGTGTATGCTGTATTCGGAAAATGCATCAAAGTAAAATCTGGTAATCTTTTTCAACATCTTCAAAAAAACAGTGATTTTTCTTACCTTCCGTTTTAATGCAAATTAATTTCTACAATTCACAAAAATCTCTCGTTTACACCATTTTTAAAACAATAATACACTTATCCCCCGATTTACACGGCACTTGTTTTACACGATTTCGCTTTTACACGGTTTATAAATTAACAAACAGATTTTAAAAAATTGATAAAAATGTACATTCCGCTGCATATACGCCTATACAAAGATTTGATGACATTTTTGAATTTTATTCCTTTGGTAACACTGATGAAAACAACAGGGGATTCCCGGTGTTGTAAAATACGTATACTGTATGTTATATTACATTCATATGTTTGTTGTTTTACAAACTAAGTATAATTTTAAGTTTTCTAAAAAGTCTTATTTTTGTTTTACTTAAATAAATGAGTGAATCATGCACATTTTGGGGTTATTTTCGTTTTACACGATTTTTTTAGCAAAATCCAACATTTCAATTTACACAGTTTTGTGCAGAACCTATCTTCAGTGTAAATCAGGTGATAGGTGTATATTAATTTTTGCTTCTGTCTTCAGATATCATGGAATATCATCCATCAACGGCAATGACTAGTGTAGTTTACATCGGAAATGATAAGCAACATTTCCAATATTCGGTAATTTAAATAATCAAAGACTTGTTGGTTTGACAAAAATACTTGTTTCACTTCTCTAGATTTACTTAATGAAAACACAAGAAGAAATCAACTTTAAAATTACTGAAAATCAACTAAGTGATTCTGTTATGAACATGAAGCTGAGCAGTCAAACGGTAAACAATTAAAACACTAAGCGTAATCATTACGCCATATAAACTGTCAGTCTAAATGTAAAATTTTGCACGTAAAATTTCACATTTTGACTGATTTAAAAACAATAAACTAATTTGAATTAACTCATGAATGCGCCAACAAGAAATTTTACTGCTTATTTACGCACTCCTTGTGACCGCATTATGAACACTGGCCAGACCGGTGACCTGCTTTGGGCAACGTCCACTGGGTGGAAGTCTGTTCTGCATGGCCTTCATGGCCCCACAATGCCAAAAAAGCAGTTTGCAACGGACAAACGATGTGATGGATCATGCAACCGATCACGTACCAAAAACGTTAAGAGGTGCCCGTGAATGTATCATAGATATGACCTGAAACGGTCAAGCAAAGTCCGATTAACAACCGGTAAACGGTGAAAGACTTTGCCGCCCAAGTGGTTCTTCGAAAAACCACGCAGTCGGCGGTTGATGTGGGCTGTGTCATGGCAACATAGCACAGGCTAGAAAAGGCACAACTGGAAACTAATCCCTAAACGACACATATCTGCATAAAAGCCATAACCAATATAGTTTCTAGTGTGTTCTTTTCTTGTAATGTTAAGCGTTTAGTACTACGTGGGTGCCCCCACACCACGTGGTATCATCTGTCAATCACAACTGTCTGAATAAAGTAAAAAGTAAACAAAAGTTGCTATGTATTGTAGATAAGCAAATTGAACACTCCAACAAATTCCTGTGTGTCGTTAACTGAATTTAACCTGTGTGAAAAGAACTGCATTGAAACCAAACTAATGGAAGAAAACATTCAGTGCAGGTTTGGTCGTATTCTCACTAATTTGAATACTGTCATTAAAGATTTTCTATTTATACCAGATTGCCTTTCATCAACTCTACACATTTGCCTGACTGTAAAACATCAATTGAAGCCAAAAAGACACGCAGGACATACCTAAATGTGCATCTAAATGTTGATGCTGTTCACAGCTGTGGTTGCAATCCACCGTGCAATTATACAATTTACATTGCAATCACTGAATACTTTAAATTCATCGTACCATTAAATGTGATAATTTCAGTAATCCAACTTGAAAGTAACTTCAGAGAAATTGTTCAACAACAGTTGTCTCTGCCGTTGGTTAAATTAATTTGCGACATTGGGTCAATTTTGGGCTTTTTTATTGGAATATCAGCTCTATCATTATTCCAATTGTTGGAAAACATATTAAACAAATTTAGCTTTTGTAAATTTTAAACGGTAAATTATTAATATTTACTCCACCGCACTAATTACTATGTATCACTTAGCCATCTACTGTGGGCACATGAGCATAAACTATGTCATTAACCGATAAAAGTCACATTAAAATTGAACGAAAATGCACTATTTTAAACGTTGTAAAAGCAAATTAAAGTGAAAATAAATGTCAAAATGCCGTACTTCGATGGGGAAGATGCTGATGGGGAATTTCCTTTTAGCGTCATACCAACGTCTATCCTTTTTTTGTTCGCCTCACTCTGATCCAAGTCGTCCTCAGCCAAATCGTTGGCGTTTCTCCTTGGCCTCCCTGCTGCGATAAGCTTTCTTCCTTTTTTCTTTTGCTTGAGAGGATGTTTGTAGATCTGGCTTACCCGATCTTAGGTTGTAAACGGGGGCTTTCTCTCGCTTCGACCGCTCTACTTCGGATAACATTTGTTTTTCGCTATCTGCCATTTTTAGGTTATTCTGCTTTTAGTTTTAATTTGTTAATCATCGAATTTTAGACATATTAAAGATACGCAATAATAAAGGTTGTTTAACCCAAAATGTTTTCGACCATTCATGGTCTTCCTCAGTGGATGATATGAGGACTTTATTAAAATGATACAAATATATATTCCCTAAGTGTGAACGTTTTTCCTACGTTTCAGACAAAGCATGTATACTGTACGTATACATGCCATTTTCTAAAAAC
>JAQFXT010002456.1:0-12063 GCA_034683725.1 Strigamia crassipes
AAATCACGTGACTTTGTAAGGTAAGTCGACTTTTATAACTGTAACGTGAAAGCGCGAGCTCAAACTGAACTTTTATAACTGTAACGTGAAAGCGCGAGCGCAAACTAAACTTTTATATTTATACGTTACAATATTTATAACGTAAAATTGACTATAATTTTAAGGGAAAAGTACATAACCCAAACTGTGTAATGTCTACTTTTTGGGCTTCTAAGAATTGGGCATTTATAAATCCATGCAAAATAAGAAAGATAAAAAAATCAACAAAGGGAACTCTGAGCTTCATGTTCTATCAAAGGGAATTAAGTCCCCATGTTGGTTCCTGGTATACACTTAACAGGCATGGAAAACAGCTCATTGAATTTGTAGCCCCCTGCTGCAGTCTAAGTAATGTTTAAAACTAATCATGGGTGCAATCATTATCAAATCAAGCCACTTTGTGACACAGAAAATGGCAAATTTGTGAAGCTGGATGATAAAACTTTGAAGTGTGCATGCAAATTAGACAAATCCAGCCCTGCAGACACCTTTGGCACCACTGGGCAAGAAAATTTAAACACACTACATCTTTTCATCATCATAATTTTGAAGACCCACAATTAAATTTTAATTTTACAAATCATGATTAACATAAATAAAATCTCATTCAAGTTCTTCAGGCATCCATTTTTTTTTTTAAATTAAAAATAATTCAAATTCCCTATAAATAAAAAAAAAAAAATTCTTGCTAGGAAGTCACCCTAGTGGAGCTCTATTGAACCATAAAAACTATTCAACAAAATGCATGTCAAACAACAATGGACATGCCATCTAGTGTTGAGAAATGCACACCATAATTCTACCTGTTTCCCACAGGTGGCAGTCCAGGTTAAAACCCTCCAACTTTGAATTACCTCTAAAAATAAGCCTAAGGGCAAAATAATACTTGAAAAAAAAATAACTGGTAATTGTATAAAGGAAACATGACTCATCTGATATACTTTTACATTAATAACAATAAAAGAAATAGAAAAAAAAAAAAAAAAAAAAAAAAAAATTTAGAAATCATAAATTTAAATGTTTTGGTTTTTTTTATTTTTATTCTCTTTCTCTCTAGACAAAGACAGATTTATGCTCACTTAATTTAATGGCTTTTACCTTAGTTTGTGTGTTACTAAATGCTTTTAGTCAAGGCTGGATGACTCAAATATGTCTCAAACAAAAGGAAGTGGACAAATAAATTGATCAAAGATTTGTTTTATTGGTAAAAATCAAAATATCTACATTAGTTTGTGGTTAATTGATGTAAATCAATGGGGGAAATGGTTTGTTTTGTTGAGTAAAGTTTTGGTTTTGAGTTTGAGGTGTTTTTTCAAACTGCCAGACAAATAACAGAAAGGTTCCTTTGTTCGACCCAAGCGACGCCACCAGGGACGCCATGGAACTAACGGTTTTGTCAAATTCCCCCAAATTCAAACCGAAACAAAAACAAAACCAAAAACCAAGAAAAGTATCCCAAAAAACACGAAAAAAAACACTAAAAATGACTTGAATTCATTAATTCCACTCGTTTTTATCATCCAATCACAAAATTTCTTTTTAAAAAAAAAAAAAATTTAAAATTCTAAAAAATTTAAAATAAAATTTAAAAAAAAATTCCTAACGATTTTCCAAATAAAAAACCCCTAAATTCCAAATCCAAACTAAAAAAAAAACCGACTCAAAACACCCAAAATTCAAATAAAAGAAAAACAAACATCAGAAGGCGCCATTGTTCTTTTTTTATTTTTTTTTTTACCTGTTGCAAGAAACCGAACACCGGTCGGCGCCATTTCCCGACCCCACAACTCACCCCGGTCGCAAAAATCCACCTTTTTGGATGAGTGTGGATCTAGTCATGATCCAAACACATGGACTAGAAGCACAACCATCCGAAAAAACGGACCGAAAACTCGAAAAAACCATCAAAATCCTCTCACCCCAAGATGGCGGCGCAAAACAGCAACTTGTTGAATCCTCGCACACAAAACTCCAAAAAAAAATGGCCAAAACGGCGAAAAAAGCAGCGAAACCAGCGAAACCTGCAAGCAAAATCAACGAAACAATGAAGGAAAAGTGTTAGCCGACTCGGCCGTGCATAAAAACCTTTGTTTTGTCGCGGGAACGCGCGCAAATGGCGGCGAGCGCGTCGTAAGTTGAGGCCGCAACTCCGTCTTGCTCGCTCGAACCGTTGCAAACTTCTCAGTTCAAACTCGACTCACTTGGTCCCTCCCTTGGCCAATCGGCGGGCGACTTGGCGGTATTCGTGCCCCAGGCGGAGGAGGCCAAAGCACCCAGGAATTTTCTAGCCTCGCAGCGGTCCGCGAGTTTGGAGACTTTTCTTGGCTCAAGGCGTCCATTGGTGTCTTGTCGCGGACCCCCTCCTGCGTTGGTTTCGGCCCATTCGCCCCGGGGCGGCGGCCAATTAGGTTCGGGGATCCGTTGGACGCTGCGAGTTGGTTTTTGGGTTTTTATTCAACATGGCGGATTTTTTTGGGTTTTTTTTTTTGGTAGGGGGGGGGGGTTTGGGTGAATTGGATCGGTTTGGTAATGTGAACTTGGATTGTTGGTGACGTCATGTGTTTTGCAATAAGAAACTTGGCTGGATTTGCATAGTGACGTCATTGTTGGGAAATAAATTGTTGAGGTGGTATTTTTGGGTTTGTGGTTTTTTTTTTTGGTTTTTGTTATTATTTTTGGTTTGTTTGTTCATTTTGGTGTTTATTTGTGGATAAATTGGGGATTTTTATTGTTATTTTTTGTTTATTTATTTATTTATTTTTTTTTTTTAGTAATTTTCATCGAGGAGATTTGTAAATCTCTAGATTTAAAATGGTTTGGAAGATAGATTTGTTTGGGAGGAATGGGTTCATTTCGAGGGGGTTGGGCAATGTTGGGAATCTCTTACGGGGTAGGATTTTGGATTTCAAAATCCTAGAAATCCAGGCGATCGTGAAAATCGTAGAAATCTTCTAGAAATCTTAGAAATCCTCTGGAAATGCTAGAAATTTATGAAATCTTCTAAACTGTTGCAAAATTTGTAGAAAAATGAAGCAAAATCTATAAAGAAATCTGCCTGAAATCTTCAAATCCACAGCAAAACCCTCAAATCATTAGCAAATCAATAAAATTCAAGAAATCTCAGAAATCTGGGAAATCCAAGGAATTTCGGAAATCTTAGAAATCTTGGAGATCCATAAAATCGATCAACATTGTTAAGAAATCTGCCTGAAATCCTGAAATCTTCTTAAAATCTTGAGAAATCCTTCTGAAATTCAGATATCTTCAGGATTCCAACAGGATTTCAACAGGATTTTAAAATCTCATACGCAATTTTTGCAATTGGCTATCCCCTCAATTTATTTTGAGCTTTAATGGGTGATTTAGACATTTAATCTGTGATTTAGAGATTTAAAGATTTAGAGAATTAGAGATTTATTAAAAAATTGTAAAAGATTTACAAACCATCGACGAGATTTATAGCAATTGTAAGGGATTTACAAACCATCGACGAGATTTATAGTAATTGTAAGGGATTTACAAACCATCGACGAGATTTATAGCAATTGTAAGGGATTTACAAACCATCGACGAGATTTATAGCAATTGATGATTGATTTGCGACATCTAATGGGTGTTTTGTGGAACAAGTAAAGTTGGTATTAATTGAAACTGATCCTTTTAATCAATTTACCTGATTGTAATTTTGTTCCTTTCTTCCTTGAAAATCTAAATTTTATTGAATTGTGTCAAATCTCGTGGAATCGCGCAGAAATATTAACCAAATCTCGTGGAATCTCGCAGGAATGTGAATCCAATCGCGTGAGATCTCGTAGTAATGTGAACCCAACCTCGTAGAATCTCCCAAAAATTTGTGTGCAATCTCGTTGAATCTCGCAAAAATTTGTTCCCAATCTCGTAGAATCTCGCAAAAATTTCTGTCCAATCCCGTGGAATCTCGCTAAAATTTTTGTCTAATCTCGTTGAATCTCGCAAAAATTTGCTCCCAATCTCGTAGAATCTCGCAAAAATTTCTGTCCAATCCCGTGGAATCTCGCTAAAATTTCTGTCCAATCCCGTGGAATCTCGCTAAAATTTCTGTCTAATCTCGTTGAATCTCGCAAAAATTTGTTCCCAATCTCGTGGAATCTTGCAAAGATTTCTGTGCAATCTCACGGAATCTCGTGATATCTTGCAGGCCCAAAAAAATTTTTTCTAGTCCTGGGACAGAGACACTTCGCTGGGCCTTAAATTATGGGCTGAAAAACGCCCAGATTTAGGCCTAAACTTTACAAAAGAGCCTTCAATATTTAGGGGCCCCAAATTAAAAATAAAATTTTCAAAGAATTATTTCAAACATTTTTTTAGGATCTTTTAGGGTCTTTTAGGGTCTTAAATATGCTTCTGGGACCCTGAGGAGGGTAGCCAATGCTGGAAATCTTATACGGGCTAAGATTTTGGATTTCAAAATCTTAGAAACCCTAGAAATCCAGGAAACCGTAGAAATCCAGGAAACCCTAGAAATCCATAAAATCTTCTAAATTGTTGCAAAATTTATGGCAAAATCTGTAAAGAAAACAGCTTGAAATCATCAAATCTACAGAAAATCCCTGAAATCATCAAATCTACAGAAAATCCCTGAAATCTTCAAATCTACAGAAAATCCCTGAAATCTTCAAATCAGCAGAAAATCCTTGAAATCTTCAAATCCACACAAAATCCCTGAAATCTTCAAATCCACAGCAAATCCCTGAAATCTTTAGCAAATCTCTAAAATCTAAAATCTCACACACAATTTTTGCAATTGGCTACCCCCTCAAGGGCCCACAAACCACACTAAGCCTAGGGGCCCCAGGTCTTAAATACGCCTCTGGGGCCCCCAAGTCACAATGAGCCTAAGTGCCCCCTGCATTACCAGACTGAATAAAAAGTCTCCTATTTTGCATTGAACAAAAATCAAAGTTGGGCCCCAGCAGCAATACTATTTTGTGGGGCCCTACGGTCCAATCTTCTCAATACATTTTTAAAAATACAGGAACCATTGCTTGGAGGCAAGAACCTGTTTACCATGCCCTCCAGCTACCTGCTAGACACTGCCATCTAGTAACAGATTCTTTAATAACTGAAAACAAAATTTTCCTAACAATAGACCAAATTACTGTTGTTGTTTTCATCCCAGTCTTTTCGCGCATGCACAGACCTTGGTAGGCAACAAACTTTAAAAAAAATTATTTAATAACAAAATCAAATGATTAGCTTGTTTTGCATTGTAATGTATATGCAATTCTTCCAAAATGTCCACTAGTGTTGAAATTCTGTAAAACACAACTCCGCCGCAGAACTGCCGCTGGCCCGGCGGCATACCGGGAATTTCCCGATGACCGATGCTGGACTGGCCCGACGAGATCCCGGGTTGCCCGTGCAGGGCTGGGCTGGCCTGATGGAAAACCAAGAATTTCCCGGTCCGTTCCTGGGCTGGTTAGTGGTCAATTGCTCTGGATTCAGTAAAAGATCCCTAACTGTATCCAGGAATGGATTTATAAGTTCTCTTAAGTCTAGCAAGAGAAGTGGTCCATGGACTTGTTTTTCCGAGAACTTCGGCACTAGTGGAAGCCAAAACCCAGGATCAGTCAATGTCTTTATTTTCACTCATACTCTTCATTCTCATCTGGTAAAATGCTGAAGCTAGAAGGCTGGCGTTCTAGCCTCCACTTGCGAAATCTTCCGAAACCCATAGGAACCAAGATGGTCAAAGCAATGCCAAATAGCAACGCCAAAACAACACTGGCCGAAAACCAAGGCATGGACACTGGAAGTAGAAACATAACCTTTAGTAAAACACACCCCAAGAACCATTTGTTTAGCCTGATGGTCAGGGCTGGACTGGCCCCACAGGATACTGGAAACTTACTCCGTAGCCCGTGCTGGATTGGCACGACAAGATACTGGATGGTACTTGCAGAACCAAGCTGGTCTAGCAGGAAACCAGGAATTTCCAATACTAAATTTGTTCCCAGTCCAGCCCTGCTGATGGCACTGTTTGCTAACTGCTAATTTACCGCCCGAAAGCAGGGCGGCTTTAAGACCTTTGTAGATCCAAGGCACTTTTATTTCCATAGGTTCGCTTCTAAGATTTTATGCTACTTTTATCTTTGCGCACACTTATTACAAGTGGAGGAACCAGAAATGTGCTCATAAATTGCAACGTCTTTGAACCCCTGCCAATACAAACTCCTTGTCCCACCAGCCACCACCAGGACTGGACTGATCCGGCGGGATAACGGAAATCTTCCCATGATCCGCCCTATACAGATTGGCCTGACTTATCCAGATTTCCAGATACTAAATTTGTTCCCAGTCCAGCCCTGTCTGCCAATGGTTCACAGGCAGTGTTAAGGAGATTAGGCTAAGTTAAGTCCTTATGGACACGCCTCAAGCACATCATTGCAAAAATTTCGTAAAAACGTTCCAAAACGGTTCCAAAATATCAACTGAGATATTTCTAATGTTTACACAAGTTAATTTAAAACCCATATATTCTGGAAATGTGTGTTCGATTTAGATCAAGCAAATGAGCCATTTTGCATTCAAAATGTATGGAAATGGCCAGTGATCAAGATTACGCCAATGATCAAGATTACGCCAGTGATCAAGATGACGTCAGTGGACAGAAACTCAGAAAGTGATCTGATTGGCTAGTGGTGTTTTCTGCCACAGAAAAAATAAGAATAGAGTCTATTTCTTCTGCTCACTATTTTCTGTCAGGTTAAGGGGAAGAGACATCGGCATCGGGTCGATTCGTCGGCAGCCGATTCGTCGACCTAACCTAACCTAACCTGACCTATTCTAACCTATTCTAACCTAACTTAACCTATTCTAACCTAACTTAACCTAACCTGACCTAACCTAAGCTGCATGCTAGGTGTTTGTCGACAAATTGGCCAAACATCATATCAGAAAGAAAACTGGGCAGAAAACAGAACTTTCTGCTGTGTTTTGCTGTAACCCAACACTGACCTCCTGGTTTACTCCGAAAGGAATCGCAGTTTTCTTCGTCCGAAAAATCTCCACAATCGTTGACACCGTTGCACCTCCAATCGTCGTGCATGCAGATTGTGTTCCGACATTGATGACTTCGAGTGCATCCTGGAAATGGGAGATTAAACTACTCCAAAAAGAATAATCTTCAACAATGTTTTACCTTTGCTGCTGAAAGACAGTTTGTATCCACTTCCAATGCCTCCTTTGTTGGCATACCTAACAAGCAACTTATTTGTCCTGCTTAAGCTTGTGGTGGCATTGCTTTCAAGAGAAAGAACGCTTGATGTGAGCGATCCCCCATCAAAAATTTCAAAGAGCGAAGGATTCTCAGCTGACGGTGTCCAATCGACATCAAAATGAATTATGTTAACGGAGTCAGACTGTGGCTTTGGCACTGCAATGCCCCAAATGCACTCCACACTTTCATTTACAGGATACGGGTAACCCGGTGTCGATAGTTCACCACTCGGGTTTGTCAAGTTGGCACCACAATCTAAAATATAAATATACAATCTAGACTATGAATTATCTGTTAGTTATATCAGTGGTTCCCAAACTGTGCGCCGTGACTGCCTTCATGGGTGCCGCCACCAAGTCACCAACTGCACGGGGCAGTCTTAAGCGGGAATGCAAGAGGTGCACGGCACCCGGGCGGGTGGGCCCAGGGGGTGGCTTTGGACCCCAAATGACCTTTTTTTTAAGTATCAAAATTTCAATAATTCAACAAATGGGAGACCCACAATTGTTTTCGCACCTAGGCACCGTCTTGGAGAAGGCGGCCCTGGTGCTCTTTGGTGCCCAGGGCCCTATTGCAACAGGGGCCCACAAGAAAAATATATGTGTAAGCTAAGCATGTTGAGAGGCCTCCTAGCTTCAGGACCTCAATAAGTCTAGATCCACCACCAAGGGCGTCTCTGGCTTGTCTAGAGCTGCCATTTTTCCTTGCCAAAAATTTTTTCAACCTAAAAAAATGGTTGTTTGGGGTCCGAAGCCGCCGTGCACCCCTTGCACCCCAGCTTAAGACGGCCCTGTCCACCACTCTAGGACGTCTGAATTTACCTATGATTCGAATGTGCAGTGAAAACCCGCGAGCTGGCCGCATTTCGTAACGACTCGTGGAATTCCATTTGATGATTAATTCCTGAGCGTTTATAATTATGTCGTCGGGATAAATTTGTCCGTTTGTGGATTCGACCAATTCCTCGCTTCCGTTTTTTAGATTGTAAAATTGCAGGTTATTGTCGGAGTAAATGTCCACATCGACAAAGTTTACGAGTAATGTGGAGTTTACCGGAGCTAGCACGCGCCATTCACAATTCTTGTTCAATAAATAGTGTGCTGGATATCCAACACTGGATATGTCAATTCCAGATCCAGATGGCACAGTGATGTTACTATTGCATCCAGCTTGAAGCTGGTAAAATGAAATAACCTGAGATTGGTCTTTGGTCGACTCGATTTGCATGTCCAAGCGGATTCCATTTGTCGCTTCGATGTATAATTGCGGCTGACCATGAATTTGGGAGTTAAAAACTTGAACTAAATTTTCAGGTGTGTTAGACAAGCTTTTATAAACAGCTAGTATGTCTTTGTTGTTGAGGATTAATTTGCTGAATGTAAGTGATATGATGTCTGGATGAAAAAAAAAAAAAAAAAAACAGATTAAGTTAAATTAATATAAATTATACAAATGTTTTGCTGTGTTATGTCCAAAAACTCACCTCCAGTTACAAGGTTTGATGGTTTGATTAACCATGTGCAATTGCTACTCACATTCTTCTGCAATTCATAAGATCCAACATTTGTTTGATCAAATATGTCACACCCTACAAAGAAAATTTATTTCAGTGGGCAGAAATTTTACTTTAGCAAACCAGAAATGAGAAAAAGTGCTTTGGAATGCGAAATTACCGTATTTCTTCGATTAAAAGTCGCGGCTTGTATTTGCAAATGCAATTTTTTGCCACAACCTACAATCGAGGGCGACTTTAATTGAGAACGTCAAATTCCACATAACATTACGTCGAATAAACGTTCCCATTTATGTCACGATGACGTTTTGTTTGATTATCGTCACGTGATTTTACTTGTTATGTCCTAATTACGTCTTCTAACATTAGAAAGTCCACTTTTAGGCAGAAAAAGTTACAAGTTCAACTGCAAAATACAAATACAAATCGCCCTCGAATATTAGCCGTGGCTTGTATTCGAGGGCGACTTGTATTCCAAGTGTTGATATTTTGCCGCGACTTGTAATCGAGGGCGACTTTAAATCAAAGAAATACGGTATGAAAACGGGCGCCGTTGAACCGGTCGTTCCATATTACTCCACTTTGGAGAACATGCCCGGCTGAACTTTAGGTTAGCGACTACTTCGGATAATGACAAAAATTAGTGTACAGATAGAGCTCGAGAAGCTGAGTCGAACGATACCGGTCTCAACTCCCGGAAATGACCAGAAGTCTCTGGTATCTGGATGTATCTATCTGCCATTAACTATCTTTCCGGCTTTACCGGTTCCCCCTAATTGTTTAATTGAGACCAAAAGAATGATTTCGTTAACCTTGAACAATTCCACGAAATTTCCCGATCAGGTCTTCGGTCCCACGAAATCCTCTCAAAACAACAACCACTTTATTGCTCTTTGAAAACACTGGAAACAACTCTGTGTCTTTCTTAAAAACTGCTAGCAATTTTTTTTCACTGCCTTTAACTTCATAAAATAAAATTTCACTTGTATCCTGTAGATTTTTAGTCTCAACTGTCACTTCCACCTATAAATAAAATTATTATTAAAAGTTAGGTTTAGTTTGAGTCAATGCATTTACCATTAATGATGAATTTACTACTAAAGTAAACACAACATCTTGTCCTTTAAAAGATGGACTTTGCTCAAAATTGAACTCCCCATGGTCGTAGAAAGTACCTCCTTGTGCTAGAAAGCAAAAACACACTCAAAACCCCACACCAAGTCAATAGCGGCATTCAAAGTCTATTTCTTAGTTGTGCATGTATGAATATAAACAGTAATGGCCGGTTCTATTGGTTCATTTATTCGCCAGTAAATCTAACCAAACCTCACCTAACCTAACCTAACCTAACCGAAACCCAATGATCAAATTGATTCCTGGTGAATAAATGAACTGTCGAATAAATAAACCGTCGAATAAATGAACGAACACCATTATGACGCCCCGATAGCGGACATGTAATCTTTTTGTACGTTTTCGCAAAGTTTTTGAAACATATTTGCGTTTTCGCAAAGTTTGGAACAATTTCGCGACAATTTCAGAAATCCTCGAAGGTTTTAGCAACACTTTTTCAGTGTGGGGTGGTCGGTCAAACCCAGGGTCTGGAATGGCCCGGCGGGAATACCGGGATTTTCCCGGTACAAAATTAGTTCCAAGTCCAGCCCTGATCAAACCAATCAAAATATCAGCGGAGGTATCGATATCCGCAATATTCAAAAATCTGGATATCAGTCAAAGTCTATAAATAACCGGTTTAGACTTTGAATGCAGCTAATGTCTAATTTAAATTATCGCTAACTCTGAGCACTGATGTTCAATGTGAAGTTCGATAAGCCGCTAACCGGCACCGACAAAAATGATATGTATAGCAAATTCCCTGATGAAGTCGTAAAAGATTCTGTAAAAAACAAAAAGAAAAGTTCAATCCAATAAAATAAAATAAAATTAATATTATTAAAATTAATATAATTAAAATTAATATTATTAAAATTAATATAATTAAAATTAATATTACTAAAATTAATATTACTAAAATTAATATTATTAAAATTAATACTATTAAAATCCTGGCATTTTCCTTTCACCTGAAACATCTTTCGTCGCAAGATCAATAATCTCCAAGTTTGGTGCGTAACGGCTATTCCCATCATTTATTATAATGACATCTTGCAAATTCAACAAGTTCATCTCAGCTTTTTTAACCATCAAAGTTGTCTTTGCATCACTCTACAAAAAAAAAAATTATGTTTAAGAAATTCAAAATTGGACCCAAATTCTTCATACTTTCAATATCCAAACACATTCAACTGGTTCTGGTAACAAAACAGCTTCACTCAATACTAATACATCATTCACTTGGATGGTTTTAGCACAACTGATTGAAACAATGGCAAACTCAACCTTAAATTTAACCACAGGAGATGAAACTTGGACCACCACTTGGACTTTAGCAAGCAAAGATCCCACAATCACATCATCTGGAATGTCATTCCCTGCATATGGAAAGACAAGGAGGTTGAAATAGCCGGCTGACATGTTTATACATTTACCTGAATATGTTGCAATGACATCACTCAAGTCTTTATAGACTGTTATAACACTGTTATTTAATTGGAATTCTGCAAAAGAAATCAGCAATGATTTTTGCGCCCCCGATACCGGAGAAATGGTCCATGAACAATTAAAAGTATCGGGTAATGGTCGTTGGGCGTAAATTGGAGATACCAGCAACCCATGCTCAGCATCAGTTGTAAATGAACATCCTGGTAATTAACAAAACAAAATTATAATTTATATTAAAAAAATAAAAATTATTACGCAGTTTGTGCCATGTACTTTTACGTTATAAAAACCCCCGTCATGCCTATAACTATAGTGGAAAACTCATAAGTCTAACGAAGCTTACGCTATATCGAAAAATAGCATAGCCAATCCGGTAATTTTCCACTATTTACGTCACTGTGACATCACTTACTAAAAATTGCAATTTGCAACGGCCTCGTTCACCGCCATTTTAAATTCTCTACTTCATTCGCAAGAAGAGCCCATTTTACCATTTATCTCATTGTTTTCTTTTGAAAATCATTTCAATTCGCAATAATAAAGTTGTGGCATTGTTTTGAATTAGTTAAAACAGAAATTGTGTCTATATTTAATATAAGAAACGATTCCTAGTATCGGAAATCACGTGACTTTGTAAGGTAAGTCGACTTTTATAACCGTAACGTGAAAGCGCGAGCGCAAACTGAACTTT
>JAQFXT010002457.1:0-12062 GCA_034683725.1 Strigamia crassipes
GTTACTTACTGTTTGCTTGTGAAAGCTTATTGACATCCAATAGTCATGAGATTGCATTGCAAAAGGACTGACATCCGCAATGTTCTGTGTAAGCATGAAAAACATCTGTGGACAACAGAAATTGTAAGGAGTTATTACACAGTTTGCGGCAAGCACTTTTCCCATTATAATTAGAACACTATATTTAATGTAAGAAAAAGTCTAAAAGTTTAGGTTGCAGTTGAAGTTTTGTAATGTTTATAAAATTAAACTTACGTTATACACGTCACTTAAATACCAAAACCAGTAATTGCTCACTTACTTTTGTATGAGAGTTGCATCGAGGGTTATCGCGAGGTACGTAAGGTAAGTACATAGCACTGTCTCTTGGATTGTATCTAACAGCATCTAAAAAAAAATTTTGAATGCAGAAGTGCTTAAAATTAAAAAAATTTAGAATACCGTACCTAATTTTAACTGAATACATTTACCAAATACAGTTTGTATATAAAACCTGTTTGGAAATCCATATGATGAAATTTGAAATAAGTTTTGTACCGCACCTGCTATAGCCTGTATAGAAAAACAAGTATGTTACCATAATTGATAAATTCAGTTAATTTTAAAAAGTGATTACATGGATTTTACGCCTGTCCCTAATTTCTAGCTTGAAAAAACGTTGCACCCAGTTTCCTCGTTTGCCGGACGAGTGCTTTACCAATTAAGCTATCCGGGACTCCAACAGAATCAGCAGGCCTAAAATCTATGTAATCACCTTCTAAAAGCATGTTAATTGCGTTGTAATAATTATTACTTGCATCATGCTTTCCATTTGTGACCACCAAAGTGACTGGACAAGAAAAAGCTTAATATATTTAGGAATGAAACGGTGTGTCGGTCTGTCTTTTTGGCTGGAAACACTCAGCTTTGTAGACTAACTTAGGAGAACAGCTCTGACCAATTGTGGTTGGAGCCACATCACCCTTTTCCCCTTAGGACCCATATCTACATGGGCACGAGAGCGCCCTTTTTGGGGACCCAAATGTAGGTCGCCACTAGTGAATTCCTCTCATGTGACGACACTCCATTGACATTTCAAATATCATCTTAAGTTTATGATGCTGATGAATAATAACTTGGATGAATAATAAGTAATCGTTTGCAGTAGTAAAGAATTAAAGATGTGAAGGTTTGGGCAACGCACCATGATCAGGGGAGGGCCAGGGGACGCTGAATACAACACACACTAAAAGAAATTACACAAAAGACAGCACTAGTTTCAGTAAAATGGCTTTATTGATACGTTGTCTAGGGGTTAGTGCTTCTAGAGTGCATTTCCCATGTAGGGGCTGTGCCTTTAAAGTCAACCACTGACCATGGCAGCCACTGACCGCATGGCCAGTGAAGGCAGAGTTTATTGTTGGCCTCGCCTATGGAGGCAAGGCACTTTGGTGGTCGCACTCATTGTGAAGTTGTTCCGTATATTGCTAATCAGCGAGGAGAGATCGGTGCTGCGGCCGTTCTCCAGACGTCACATAATGAACTCTTGTCCATTGTCCACTTCTGCTACGGGGACGACTTTTGGTGCCCACGTCCTTCTGCACCAGACACTTCCGGTGGCTGCAGCGCCATCTGCAGGTGCTGGGCAGCGAAGGGCGTCTGTCCCCTTTCCCAGTGACCGGACGACAGTCACAAAGATACAGTGAAAGGTCGATTATCTTAACTAATTTTTCGGTTATTCACCGCCTACAAAAAGCTATTGTATATGGCTACTGGAACTTTCACGAGTGGTTGAATCGAGTGATGTCAAGTGCGTTGAAGAGAAACCAAAAGTGGAAAGCTTTCCAAGTCCTAAACGTACGTCAATTACGGTTGACGACGACTTAATGAATTCAGAATACACAATAATTTGTTTGCATAATCGGAGATTTGAAGTTTATCACTGGTTGAGCCATTCGGGTATACCCAAAACCCAGTGTCCAGTTCCAGACTGATATAAGTGATTTGCACAATTCTGGTTGAACTTGGCACCGGCTATTGGGCATAACTGGCTGGTTCAGCTGTTCGCATAAGTAGTTGTTTGCTTAACCGACAATCGACATTCTACTATCAGTTTTTTTGTTTTTTTTAATTATTTCTTGCATTCCTCATTTCATGAAATTTTACAACTTTAGTTTTTGCAAAGTGTTGCAGTATTAATCTTAGATCTTACTTCAGCATCGTCATAGTTATCCATATCTCCAGTTTCATCCCATAATCCCTCAGCATTGCCTGCAAAACTGGATGGTTCATCAAGTAAATCCAAAATGTCGACATCTTCAACACATGTATTATTATCCAGCTGTTTCTCTACTTTGATTTTTTCCTTTTCTTCGTATATTTTTGCAGGATCAGTGCACACAACACTAGACGGTATTTGGATATATTCTTCCCGGGCAAGTCTTAGAGTCTGATATGTAGAAAATGCTGTGTACGACATTATTTTTTCGTAAATGTAATACGAAGAAATAGCAAACATGAGCAAAACAAAAATGTTTTTAAATGTTTTGATAAATCCAAACTTAATGGTGGTTTGCAATTGCTTCTGTTGATTCATTAATTTCTTAGCCTTTTTCAGCACTCTAACTTCAAACTGACTCTTTTTCTTGAAGTAGAATACAATCTGTTTTTTCTGCGTGCGAATGCTGCGATTAATTATGTCGACAATTGACAGACATGACACTCCGGCATAAAAAGACAGACAACCTCCAATGTCACACATTAGAGAAATAAAATCATAGAAAAAATATTGGGTCATAGTGCTAACCCAGTTACTAAAACAGTAGATTTCTAAAGTGTTATCTTTGATTTCTCTGTAGGAAAATTGTGAAGTGACCATGCTCAAATCGCATTCTGTTGGACATTGGCAATCAAGAAAGTTATTTTTTGATATTTCACTTAAATTTGCAAGATAACTGCATGTTTGGTGATTTGCAATACAATTTTCTTTTTGTTTTTTAGGCCAGAAAGGTAGTCTGAAAAATAAAAAAATAAAAAAATAAATAAAATGGTTACTGGGGTTACCACCTTTTCAGATTACAAATTTAAAACCACATACTGTAAGATGCTTTTAGTAGTATGACCGTTTGGCGGAAAGCGGTGATTGCCGCACTATTGCGACGGTCTTCCGCAGGTGAAGCTGCGGTACTGGAAATGGTCTCTGGACCCATGGGACGAAGGGAAGGCAACAAGGAGTGAACAGCATGGTCAGCAAGTCCATTTTAATTGACTGAGCATTGTGGATAGTTGCAAACCACCTATCTACAACAGAAGTGGAAAATGGCAAGCCCTGATAGACCCGACGATTTTGTACAGGTAATTACTGTGAGAATTTACAACTAGCTTCAATAATGTCCCCTGATGCTTTGACGACCAATGAGTATGGCGTAACAAAGCAGCCATCTCGAAGTGTGTAACAAACTCCATTCGCCTTTGGATTGGTGGCTGAGGTGGCTGCATTCACCATTTTGATAATGCACGCTCATCCTTTGCACCATCTGTTATGGGTTTTCACAACCAAAATACAAATGGCATTTTGAACCATTCGAACTCTTCATGGTCGTTTCTTCAATTTGTCTATTGGTAAATTTTCTCATAAAATACACCTCAAGCTTGAGTAATTGTCACATTTAAGTCAGCACTCATCTTTTTTGTCAGATAAGATTACTTGTGCCCTAGGGCACTCGTGATCTTATCAGAAAATAAGATTCATGCAAACCTAATTATTTGACAATTACTCGCAGTGCTTGGTATATTACTATTGAGAAGTTACCACTAGCTACGTCAAAAACTGACTATCAATGAGGAGAATGTTACAAAACTGCCAGGGTTCATCCGACCAATCTCAAAGAGCGTTACAAAACTGTTGAAGTTGTTTGACTTTGTTCCTACTTGAGGGCGCTATCATATTAGCATAACATATAAATGATAGAATAAATCTTTACTTCCTGTTTGACCCCCAAATCAAACTCCTTTCTCATCCAGCTTAAATCTACACATTAAACAACCCATCCACAAATAATCTTAACAGGTTAGAGGTCAAACCCCAATCGCCTTTGGATTGGTGCCTAATATGTGTCCAATTATTTTCCAAATCTAAGCAAACCTGGAATGTATACAAATAAAATTGGTAATTAGTTACAGGATAATTTCTAATTACATTTACAAAATTATCTGTTTTTGTAAGTCACCCTGTATGTAACAAAACTGCGAGGACGAGGATAACGGCCACGCTGATCAGTGGTTGGGCTTAGGATGGGTCGCAGCAATGCGTCCCATGCCATGGAAAATTTATATTAGGTGCACTGACCCCCAGACAACTGAATAAAGGCAATAACCAAAAACCCAAATGCAATAGTTGCGAGTAGTAGAACTATTCTTCATTCTCAAACGGGTTACACAACTTACAGCTGCCCAAGCTGTTTGTCACGGGCACTTCCGGGACCACAGCTCCACATGGCGACAGGAAACTACAAAGGGCCATGGGTTAATTAAGCAGTGACTGCTGATTGCTACCGTCTTCCCCCGAATGTAACCGTAGTGTGGTATTCGAATACAACACCATATGGTTATATTTGGGGGAAGACGTTAGGTTATATTCAACTGCTTCTGATAGTGGATGGTTAGGATTTTCAAGTGGAGGATTTGCTATAATGACGTACTTACTGGCAAGAATAATTTTGTCGAGCAACTTCATCAAAAAAACACCTATTTTGACATTCTTCCATTTCCGTGTAATCAACACATGGGTCTAGCTTTTGGTTTATAAACTTGTACTATGGAAACAAACCATTTTAATTATTTACTCATAAAATGATTATTTTAAACACTTATAAACTTAAAGTAACTTTTTGAATATAAAAGAGATATGTTGGGAGGATATAAGAAAAATTCATTCAATTGTCATAAGCATAACTATTATAAAACTGATGAAAATTGTATCTACTGAATCGAGTTCTTACCCTTTTAAATGTGAATGCAATGATATTAGATTTAAATAGGTCCATGATGTGATGTGATGGTACAGTAAAAGCAATAATATTGCTTGTTTTAGCGGTTAAAAACAGCTACAAAGCAAATTAAATTGATTAGCTGCATCCAAAAAGTAGTGTTTTAAGTGTTTTAGATATTTATGTTATAATCGTAAGGAAGGCATAAACATAAGAATTTGTTTGCGCAAACTCTCTATTGTTGTGTGATGTTAAAAAATACAAAAACACAAATACAAACATCTAAAACACTTAAAACACGACTTTTTGAATACGGCTACTGTTTTACAGTTTTAAACATGAAATTAATCGGACATTTTTTGTTTCACTTCACTTTTCTAAAATTATTAAGAATTACAGAATGTTTGTACATATTTACCATTCCGCCGAGATCATCCTTGTAAGTGGTTTTACCGGAGAATTTAATTCTCATTTTATGTTCTGGTCCAAGTTGAATTTTCTTTACTTTAGTTAGAAAAAAAAATGCAGATAACACAAAAGGTTAGTTAATATTATATTTCCAATAATATTCTATATTTTCTGTATTAAAACTTGGCGCTTGATGGATTCTGACATTACTAGGCGCGGTAATGCCATCTGGTGTCAGTTTCTAAAGCTAAATACAGTCGAACCTCGTTGTAACGAATCGCAAGGGCCCCAAAAATCTGTTTGTTATAACGAAAGTTCGTTATAAAAAATTACAGTACAAAATTTTTTTTCAGTTCTGTAACTGAATTCAAATTCGTACTTATCAGAAAAAACATTTATTTATACACATGATGATTTTTGTTTGAATTTAACTTTTTAGAGTAATTTTTTTTATATAAAATGTTCATTTTCATCAATTTAAAAAATGAAATTTTTTAGCACAGCATGTAAACAAGTGAGTCATGTGATTTATTTTCAAAATTCGTTATGAAAAGGGCTTGTGAGTATTAGAGTGTTCTTAAAAACTTGTTCTTTATAACAAATAATTCGTAATATGAAAATTCGTTATATCGAAATTTTCTAACATGGTGTTCTACGGGAAACCAACCGAGTCATCTAAAAAAATTCGTTATAACAAAAATTCGTGATATCGCAATTCGTGATAACGAGGTTCAACTGTATCTCTAACCACGATTTAAAACCATTACAAGTATTGTAAATATAAATTGCAACACTTACCATTCTCGATTCTAGTAAGAAGTGATGCAAGGTTGTATAATTCCTTTGTTTGAAACAAGTTGGTATTCACTTTTGATCCCTGTGAAACAAATTTATTGGTTTATCAGTTTCAAAATACAAGACAGTTTTGTTACAAAGTATATTGCAAGGTGGGCTTACATGCCTTGCACACGAGTTTGAGTTTTATTCACTCAAAAACAAATACTCTGCTTCAGAAAACTTGAAACAAACTCCCATTACTTGGGCTTATCGCAAGTATAAGGATACATATAACTGATGATGTGATCATTCTCAATCAGGGCACCCGAAACAACAGGGGTTCCAAGAAAAAATGCTAAGTATGTTGTGGGGACTGCTAAATATGTTGTGGGGCCCGATAAGTATGTTGAGGGGCAGTGTTGGGCCGGTACAAGCCAAAAAGTACCACGGTTCTGGTACGTGGTACCTTGTACCCAACCAAAAAGTACCGCCATACTGGGAAACGGTACTTTGGATTAGCAAAAAAGTACTCTGGCACGACTAAATTACCGCGGTATTGGTACTGTACAGTGTTGGTACTAGCGCATTGGGATCACCGATACATTACCGTGTACGCGCCCAACACTGTTGAGGGGCCGATAAGTATGTGAGGCGCCCCCTAGACTCAGGACCCCAATAAGTCTAAATCCAACACTGGTCAAAAATAGCCACTAGCTGCTACTTTCAATCAGCGTGCTCTTGTGGCAGATAGGTGCATTTTTTAAATTAAATTTTTATTCTTTATTTGTATCCAGGATCCGGTCAACAGCCAATGGGAGTTTGTCACAAATTTTCAGAAATTACAATAGGTGCGTTCAAAGTAAAATGGATTCCGGAAATCCTGATTTCCTTGATTTTTATAAATCAAGAACAGTACACATAGCGGCATCGTTTGGCGGGAGCAGCATCGACTTGTTGGTAAGGGCCTCAGGAAAAAGCCCGCATCTCCTTCATCGGAGGGAAACTGTACCTATTTGTTAGATCGGTACAACATATAATTACATGTATCTGAGTTCGGTTAGCGTTCAAGGCAATTACTTCCGGTTGGAAGTAAGTATTTATGCTTTCGCGAGTACAATGTGTGGGTTGATGCTCCAATGGAAGCACTGACTCTGGAAATCCTAAACAGGTGTGTTAGCGACTTTACTTATGCATTGGTGCAACATTCTAATAAACATATTATCTTATAAACTATCAATTGATAGTTTATGTCTTTTTCTACTTCGTTCATAGTATGTAGCGCATGTGAAACGAGTGTTTTTATGTTTTATTCCTATTAAAAGGCATCTTGATTTTTTCTGACGTCACTTGGTGCGCGGGCGCCATCTGGGGTCAAATGTGAGTCTTAACTACATAGTTTAGCCTCACAATCTTTGCTGAAAATCCATCAGGAAATCAACAAAATCAACAAAAGCAACCCACCAGGTGGATTTCAGAAATCGGATTTTTGAAAATCCGATTTCCATTCGATGACGTCAAAACCATCACTTCCGGTCTCCAAGAATCAATAAAATCAAATTAATCGCTGAAATCAAAAAAATCCATTTTACTTTGAACGCACCGACTGTTTCTGAAAACCTGTTATTGATGGCGAAGAATGGTTTATACGATGTATTTACTTACTTTCGAGTAAGTCATGGTTTCAATCTGCTTAGTAATATTTCTCATTTTCAGTATCTGATAGATGTCTGATCGATTGTCCATCATAAATCCTATGACCTCTTGGCATACTGAAGTGTTTAATTAAATTTAGTCAAATTAAAAGCTTTTATTTTCAACTTACCGATTTGAAGTGTCTTTTCCAAGTGGAATTCATGTTCGTTGCTATCATCAGTATGACTTGTGGCAACGTGTATTGCTGGAAAGTCACCATAAATTTCTTCGATAATATTAGCTTCGACTTTTACGGGCTTTGATTTGTAATAAACCATCTGTTGCCAACACTGGAATAGGCAAAAAGAAAGTGTAATTACGACCACAAGTATCTGGGCAATTTGGTATATTTTCGAAAGTGTTTTGTTCGTTTTGATTTCAACTGTTGCAAATGGTGATTCTTCCGACTCCATTTGCACATAGGTTTTTGTAATTGTTCGAACTTCTCGATTTCGTCGATTGAAATACATCCTACAAGTAAATCAAGAATAAATTTAAAAAAAGTCCGTATTTAATAAAAAAACGAACCATTTTTGCACGTTTTTGATCTAATAACGATTGGTTTTTGTCGAAAAATGCCAATTTGTTTTAAACGTCATCTCAAATTGACCCGATTTTGTATACACCTATCCCCCGATTTACACGGCACTTGTTTTACACGATTTCGCTTTTACACGATTTATAAATTAACAGATTTCAAAATATTGATAAAATGTATATTCCGCTCCATATAGGCCTATACAAAGATTTAATGACGTTTTTGAATTTTATTCCTTCGGTAACACCAATGAAAACAACGGGGGATTCCCGGCGTTGTAAAATACGTATATTGTATTATATTCGTACGTTCGTTGTTTTATAAACTAAGTATAATTTTCAGTTTTCTAAGATGTCTTACTTTTGTTTTACTTAAATAAATGGCCGAATCATGCACATTTTGGGGTTATTTTCGTTTTACACGATTTTACATAGCAAAATCCAAGATTTCAATTTACACGGTTTTGTGCAGAACCGATCTTCAGCGTAAATCGGGGGATAGGTGTATTGCAGTTTGTATGCGGTTCTCCATTAGAACGCGAAGGTAATCTCGATTTTGCAGTTAGAACACCCACGTTCAATAAGAGCAAACGGTACTATCAAAAGTGACATTTTCAAGTGATTGGTAGTGTCCTTCTATTCTGGGTCCTAGGTGCAAGGATGTGTATTTAAGCGCCCCTTGCCCTTTCCCTTGCTATTTTGTTGTTTTAGTGTGGCGCCTGTACGTCACCATTGGCCACTGTCACCACTCGTTAAACTGCCGAGCATTTCGTCAAAAAATAAAATGCAATTTGCCCCATAATTAAATTCCAAGTTATTTGACTGTGCTTTGTCATGTTTTTAATGTTTTAATTGTTTATAATGATGTAATGTTTTAATTTTTTAATCCTAACTATATTCACTTACCTAATGGTGAATTTCCAAGTCCAAACTGATCATTCCCACTTGCAGTTTGCGTTTTTAATCAAATTCAATCAATGCAAAACATATAATTTATTTTAAATTAGCAAAAAGGTGTGACAGAGTTAATAATCTGTGGCTAATGTTACCACGCAACAAGCAGTGATATAAACCTATCTCTATACTTTAAGCATAAATAACTTAAAAGTAATCAAATCACTTCTAAAAAATGTAATTTTAATATCGAATATTGCACATAACAAATTAAATTTAAGAGTTTGGCTTGTTTCAATCAATATATTGAAGCAATACTGAAAAAAAAAAAAAACACATTCTACATTCAAATTTGACTACAATATTTGGTTTTTAAAATGTAATAGGATATCATATATTTATTTAAAATACACAAATTAAAAACGGCGGCTGACTGCTCCTTGTTTCGCTAATCTATCAGCAGCATCGTTGCCCGCATTGCCAGAGTGACTCAGAACATGTTTCTATAATAATAAAAAATAAAATATTAAAAATGATTTTTTTTTAAATTTAAAAAAAAAATTGGATTTACATAAGTAACTTTTATGTCACGTGAGGCATCATTCAAAGCCTCAAAATCAGATCTATTTTTCACTGGTTCACCATCCGCCTTTCGCCAGTCATTGCGTTGCCAGTTGTCCTTCCACTTCTCTTGGCCTTAAATAATTTTAAATTTAATTAAATTTGGGTTTAGTTATTAAATAAATTGTTGTAAATAAATAAGTTACTGTCAATCAGGAATCTACTGTCCGTATTTACGGTCACTTTTTCATAACCCAACTCTTTGGCTTGACGAATGCCACGTTCTGCCGCTAGGATTTCGGCGCTGTTGTTAGTTTGGCGGCCATGGATTGGTTCGCTCACATCTCTGAAGAAAATAAAATAAATAGATTTTTAAGAAATGTAATTCATTTTTTTAAGATAAATAAAACAATTTTTTTCCTTACCTAGATTCATTTCCGGGCCAATGGACACCGATTCCAGCTTTTGCGCCGTCTCGGCCGTTGGAAGCGCATGCGCCGTCCGTGTAGATATCGGCACTGCGTGGATCTAGAAACAAATTAAATCATTAAAATTCATTTTTAAATTAGATTTAATTGAATTATTGTTTTACTGTAGGATACGTGATAGTTTCCACCTTTGCGGCTCATTTTTTATTGGGCAAGCGCTATTTCCAGAGAATTTCTGGAATTTTCACAGATAGTGAAATTCGAAATAAACATAATTATTTTATTTATTTATTTATTTATTTATTTATTTATAAAAAATTAAATTTATTTTGAAATTATTTTTTAAGAGTTAAATTTTAAACAATGTGTGACCGTTTCACCGACCACCGTGCGTTTTAGGGTGTTGTTTGCGAAATACTAATTTAAGTCAATTAGTTGCACTGGCCTGTTGCATCGATATTCACAAAACCACTCTCTGTCATATTCAACACCACTACTGTCCGTGAGACATCCTGTGTGAAACCACTCGGTGCATTTATCGCATTGCACCATTTTCAAACCTCGATATGGCTTACGGCACAAACAAAATACAATTTTTTTCCGATCTGTTGTTAATATTTTTAACTCGCAATTCCGGACTGTTGGAAATTTTGTGACGCACTGATTATTTATGCATTGAACTAAATGGCTTCGCAACTGACTGTGGTTTAGTCGCACTTCTCCTGGGTTTGATCCCTCGCAAGCAAAGTGGGCATTTGCTATGGCGTGCAACCCACAGTCACCATCCATTTGTTTGGTGACTTCGATTAACCTAAAGTTAATCAATTTACACGGATGGTTTTTAAATTGCGAGCTGACGAGTGATATTACCTTTGGTGGAAGTGTGATAATATTAAAGCTATTGTACACATCTAAATGTATGCCTCGTTCGGAAAAATATCCCGCAACCGTAATGAAGTGATTCCCAATGTTTAGCATTTGAACAAAAATACCTTCATTGGGTAAAACATCAAGGATATACGGGACTTCCAACGGTTGGTTGGCATTTCCGAATCGATGTAAGTTGACTAGACCGGATATTTCGGGATATTGTTGTTTTAATAACAACGATGTATGGTTTAAAACTTCTTGATTTAGCCATAGATGTTCCGTAATCGTTTTCTTATCTGCCATTGTAAGCTTTGCTATCCACATCGGCTCTGACGAATCAGATATTATATCCAAATCGTTATCGTCTTGTATTTCCTCATAGCGCACGTGATTGTCCTTTATTGACGGCCGATTACGAGTTAACCGATCGCATTTAAACTTCTTATTTTGTAGCGATGGTTTTGTAAAAGTTCTTTTCAATCCAATTGCCGTTTTGCTGCTCCCTTTTGGCCGTCCTCGTGGTTTAAAGGATACAGGTGGTTTAATACACTCACGCAGTGATGCAAGCACATCCGAATTTGTGTACACAGTCGTCTGGGCATTGTCAGCTGCTGTCTCAGTATCAACTTGATCTTTACCTTCTCTAGCATCTATTTTGTCCTGTGTATTCTCTCTAGCGTCCATTTCATTATTCTCATTGTCACCAACATCCTCTTTGTCATCTCTAGCGTCCATTTTGTTATTGTCATAATTTCCAATGTCCGCTTTACCGACTGTAACATCCATTTTGTCACCCATCTCTTCACCCATCTCTTCACCCATCTCTACACCCATCTCTACACCCATCTCTTCACCCATCTCTTCACCCATCTCTTCACCCATCTCTTCACCCATCTCTTCACCCATCTCTTCACCCATCTCTTCACCC
>JAQFXT010002458.1:0-12055 GCA_034683725.1 Strigamia crassipes
TAAACAAATTTAAACAAATTTAAACAAATTTAAACAAATTTAAACAAATTTAAACAAATTTAAACAAATTTAAACAAATTTAAACAATTTTAAACAAATTTAAACAAATTTAAACAAATATAAACAAATTTCGACAAATTTCGACAAATTTCAGTAAATAAATAAAGTGGTTGTTACGTTTCTGTATCCACTTCTAATGTTTTCTATAACAATTTCTAACTAAATTAGTCTATTTATATTAATGAGAAACAAGATTTTGGTTTTTATTTTAGGTTTTTACTGTCCAATACTTAACCGCAAGAATACATTTCTTGTAAGCAAAAGTGAAGTTTCTTGCTGGTACATAATTGAAGAAACACTGACTTGGAGAGGCGCAAGTGATGCTTGCGCTATGATTGGAGGGCGACTTGTTTATCTGTCTTCTAAAACATCACTAAAATGGATTCCAAAACCAGTTCTAAACCATCTCATTTCAAAAATTTCACGTAAATTTTGGATTAATGGACCAGGTAACAGACTTGAAAAACCTAGATAAATTCAATTTGTAAAAAGAGAAACACTGCTCATTTTTTCTTTTTTCTGTAAGTCACTTATAACTAAACCCCGAACATTTACGCAAAATAAAAATTGCTTTATGCACATAAAATATGCGACTTGTAATCGAGGACGACTTTAAATCGAAGAAATACAGTAGTAATTGTTGTTGATAATGCAATGCATCATGGTCCCAGTTTTCCTGTCCTAAGTCATCAGTTTTAATTTTTTCCCCTTATCAAATTTTCCTTTGTTCTTCAACCTATGTAATCCAAGATCCAGCCTAAGCCTAAAACTAGGTCAAGGCTCAGCTAAACGTGTGACGTCATCCTTCCATGATGCTTTGCATTTTGAGCAACTGGTATTGTATGACATTGTAATTGTTATTATAATATAATGTGTATGTATGTTGTTTCCTTTAAGAATTTGACAAAAACACTCTCAATGCACTTGACCATTAAACAAACCTGGTCGCTAAGGTCTACATTTCCATTCATATCTCTTCCATCTCTTTTTGTTTATTCTATGTAATTCTAGTATTCTCTGGTATTCTCTAGTATTCTCCTTTTTAGCAAATGAGACTCATTCAGAATCATCTTTGCCCTATCCCAGTTGGCCGTGCATTTTCCTTCATGATACGAACATGCTTGTACATTGCACTCATCTCATCCTTATTGAAACTGATTTCAGCATGACTATTATAAGTCAGTCATAATGGCGATAAGTGCATTCAATCTTGAGAAGGTGAATTGACTTATTCTTCTGAAATGACCTCTCTAATCAGGATATGACGTTTTTTGCATCATATCTTTGAGAAGTCAACTCACAATCAATCTTCAGAAGATGAATTGACTTCTCCTTAAATAACTTAAAGAAGTGACTTAAAAAAGTGGATTCTTGATTTCATGAAATTAAGTCACTAATCCCCACAGAATTAAACTCACCTTGTAATGGGAGTTGATAAAACTGGAACAAAGCGGGTTTTAGTATAACGCCCCGCTACAACGGCTGCCAATCTATTTTCTAAAATTCTGAACTCAAACTTTACTGCATCACATTTCAGGTTTTAGTTTCAACAAATTACTGTTAGAAGACAAAGCTAGACGTATTTTACCATCAGTTTGCAGTTTTCCTCCCAGAAATGGTATGTTTGCAGTTAAAAACGCTTTCGTGTTAAAAATGATTTGACTTCTACAGTTTTATGTTACTTTTAGGTAAATGTCCCCATGATGGTACTCTGTTTGAATCTTCAGTTTGTTATAAAGTGATGATCGAACTGAAATACTGGGAAGAAGCAAAATCAGATTGTAAGCAGTTTGACCAAGGAGATTTAGCAAATATGTCATCTACAAATGTACAACAACTTACTAAGTTTGTAAAAGATCACATGGACTACAATAAGTTGCACATATGGATTGCTGGAGAATCAAGTCACAGCAGAGATTTTGAGAAGTATAACATGGGTGACAACTAATTTTGCATTTTGAAAATTAAAAATTGATTTTGGCCATTTAGAAATCCCACACCATGCAGTTTGGCAAAAATAAATCTGGATCCTGATAAACAAACAATTAAAGTAATAAAAGCAAAGAAATGCCCATTGCACAATAAACTGAAGCTTTTTATGTGTGCCATACCACCATCCAGTAAGTTATAAATCAAAATCTTCAGTTTATGCATTAATAATCCTTTTTCCTACCCACAGCTTATCCTAGAATTGCAATAACAACTTCAATTGCACCTACAACTACAACAACTTGTATAACAATCAACAGTTAGCGGTTACATAGCTATGATGAGGTTAGGGCTCAAGCTAATTCGGTGCCTTAAGCAAAATTTTAAATTGCCCTTAAAATTTGCCACTGGCCCACTGATGACACGCAAGTTTGTAGAAATTGCAAAATGGCACCCCAAGTTCAGTGCAATTTTCATAAAAGCACACCATGGTGCAAATCCAGTTACCGTAAAGATAAGTTCACACGCATGCGTCTCAATGCGTACATGTGAATGGACCTTTAATCCTCTGTGCACCCGCGCACTCATGGCAGAATAAAATGTCCTATGTTGGAATAAGATGATACTTATTTAAAACAACTGGGATTTATTCCTTAACTCAAAAGTAGTGACCATCCGTCATCCAAACACGTGGGCGGAAGTGACGTCACTTGGTACGATGCCCCTCAATACACCAATTCCCCATCTAGTGGGCAAATTTGCCTACGGACCCGTGACATCGAGATATTGGATCCGTGGCGACTCACAATAATAAAAACACTTGTTTACTAATAACACTAATAATTGCTAACGTCCCATGCTTTGACCTATTATAGCTGTGTACAGGCAAAATTTGGCAACCGTCATTCAATTTTACTCATTTTTGAATAATGTATTTTCTACAGCAAATTTTAGTATAACCAATGTGTACTGCAAAGAAAAGATATTCGTAGATGCTAGAGGGAAATCAATATGGCAGCAAATTGAAGGCAACAAAACGCAAACTGTGCCATGTCCTAGCAATGGTTCAAATGGTAAACTGTCACTTTTGTTTTGGTATAAAGTTTATTTATAAATAATCCATGTATTTTTTGAAAGATGTTGCCAAATGGTTCTGCAATGGCATAACAGGAGAATTTGATCCTCCAGAAGGGCCAAATTGGAAAGAATGCCAGTCTCTTTCAGAGTTGCTAGAACTACTTGAGGTTAAAGCATTTGCATACATGTTATTATTTTTAATCTTAAAAATGTTTTTAAAAAATTAGGATGAAGATTTAAGTAAATATCCAGATAAGAAGGCCCAAATGGTTTTAGAGGAAATACAAAAAAAACCTCTCTATGGATCTGATTTGGCCCAAATGATGGATTTAATAGATGACCTAAGTCTGCAACAGGAAACAATGCTTGAACATACTCAAGACAAATATGAGTCAGCTTTAAATTTCACTCACTCAGTCACAGATATTATTGATCACATGCTGGATCAGCAAAATAATTTAGCTTGGCTGGATTATGCAAATGTAAATATGAATTGCTAATTGTTCAAGTGATTACTGTAATTATTTCATTGAAGAAAACAGAGCGTGCTCCAATTTCATCCCAATTACTAACTTCGGTGGATACTCTGGGCTATTTGTTAGCATCAGCTCTCAAAATCAATTCTTCCCATACTATAAATAAAACAGCCTTTGGTAATAATAAAAATTCTATTTCTAATGCGTATTACCTCAAGTTTGATTAAAAACTTTGATTTCTAAATAATAAATAAAATATGCTGGGTTGTTTTTCTCCATACGTCTTATGACTGTTGCCGACCGTTTACATATATGTCAAAATCTCGGAGCCTCCCTTGCAAATTAGCTCGCGTAAATCTTCGGTTCTGGAGTTTTCACGTGCATGGGCCCCTAAAACGTGTGGGGCATTTAGTCCAATGCCTACTGTGTTTAGTTTATAATTCAGCCCTGGCCAACCTGTTCTTATAAAAATAGTTCGCTCTTGGGTGTTCTTGAAGCTTTTACTCGGCTTTGTTGCTGGAAATTTCAGCTGCTAAATGGAGATGATTCTCAGATGCAAGGCCCCTAAAAGACGCGGGGCCTGTAGGCAGTTGCCTACTATGCCTAATTATTATTCCAGCCCTTTAGATGCAAAAGGTTTTATTATAAACCACTGAAGATGACAAGCAACAGTCTGAAGGCCTATTGAGAAAAACAACCTGTCGTAATTTATTTGTCATTTATTAACCAAATATTTTAACCTTTGGTAATATTTTCAGGCAGGTCCGTTCCTACACATTATTCATTTTGTTCCAGGCCGGATTAATACCTTTAGAGGCCCTAAGCACTTAAAAGAATTTGGTGCCCTTATATACAGGGTGTTTCATTTAAGGCATTACAGTCAATGTACAGAATAAGTTTAAGCTTTTTCAAAAAACCAAGCAGACCAGCCGATAGCAAAATAGAGATGAAGACTCCAATAGTGTAATCAAATTTTATGCCAGACATGCAACAATGCACTTTTCATTCGCTAACTCGTTAACTAGTCGAGATAGAGCAAAAATTCAAAAAATTACCCTAATAAACAGGACCATGTTTATCTTTTTGACACCACATCTTCAACATTCATTTCTTCGACATTCATCTCTTTGACAATCATCTCTTCGACAGTATGACACCTCGACAAACTGTTGAAGAGATGAATGTCGAAAAGGTGACTTTTGAAGAGATGAATGTCAAAGAGGTGATTGTCGAAAAGATGAATGTCGAAGAGGTGACTGTCGAAGAAATGAATGTCGAAGAGGTGATTGTCGAAGAGGTGACTGTCGAAGAGATGAATGTCAAAGAGCTGACTGTCGAAGAGATGAATATCAATGAAATGAATGTCGAAGATGTGGTGTTGAAGAGATGAACATGGTCATGTTTTTTAGGGTAATTTTAAGATTCTCTACAACTTTCTCATTGAAATTTTTGCTCTATCTCAACCAGTTAACGAGTTAGCGAATAAAAAGTGCATTGTTGCATGTCTGGCATCAAATTTGATTACACTATTAGATTCATCATCCCTACTTTGCTAGAAACTAGTCTGCTTGATTTTTTGAAAAAGCATATACTTACCCATATAAAAAAGTTGATTATTTTGAGATTATTATGCGATCATTTTTAGACATCTTAATCATACAAACATTGTAATATAATCATTCCTGCTAATTTGATTATATCCCGTGATGCCCTAAGCACGTGCTTATACTGTTTAATGGTTAATCCGGCCTTGATTTTGTGCCAAATACAAAGACACACAATTCTCTAGAAACAGGCCTGCGTGATGACTTTTAAAATCATTGCAATAATTTCTCATTATTATCTTGCAGAGATGCGTGTTGTTAATATGGATCTACAATTCTATCCCAACCAACCAATAGAAACCAGATTTGGTTCTGAGTCTATTCGAATCCCAATTGCTGCTGTTAACACATCTGAGAGTTCACTCAGAATTGTGTTTACTAAATTTGAAAATCTAAACATACTTCTACCCACTGAAAACAAGCTGAGCCAATTGGCCCTCAATTCACGTGTGCTAGGAGCTTCAGTAAATCTTGAAAATTCTGCCCTCAATTTTATGGACAATTTTGTCACCATTGTCATTAAACACAACAAAGAAGTTGATCCAGAATGTAATGATGAAGTTTGTACTTTTTGGAACATGCAGTAAGAAATTCAGCCGTAAAGACAAGTTCACACTTGTGTTCACACTAGACGCAATGCAACTAAAAAACGAGTCAAACGAAACGCGATGTCTTTTCAAACACTAGGACATGTGAACAAAACTTGTGTTGAGGTCGATTGTGATTGTTTGGTTGTGTTGCGTGCTTACTTCAACTTGAAGTTGAAGTTGAAATCTACATCAACGTCAAGAAATTTTTTGTGTTGTGTCGAAACACAAGTGTGAACTGACCGTAACGGCTTAACGTTTGGGTTGGCACCTTTGGCAAATTCATTTTTGAAACTCTTTTTCTATAAGAAATTAAACATTAAAAATTTAAGATAGCTTAGCGGCATCCTTGTGAAACTGGGGCTCATAGCAACTGCTTCAACGCCAAGCCATTCCTACGGTAGGAATGGCTAGGCCAGTGGGGTAGAAATCCTACCTTACTGGCCTAGTGGTTAATTTGATTTTGCCATGGTTTTAGTCAATTAAACTAATGTGACAACAATTTTATTAAAAGTTACTACATTCATTTTTGTATACAGGACAAAAAGTTGGGATACAAAAGGCTGCTTCAAGCATGCGAGCAATAGAACTCATACAATTTGTCACTGCAACCATTTGACAAACTTTGCAGTATTAATGGATCTCCATAACACTTTGCATGTAATATGAAAGACCATGTTTTATTTATATTGAATATTCTTTAATTAATGTCTACTTACAGTGTGATACTACTCACAGTGTAGCTCTTAAATGGATCACAATCGTTGGCTGTAGTTTATCAATAATTTGTTTAAGTATCACTTGTGTTGTTTTAATATTACTAAGGTGCATATTTCAAGGCTGCATTCGAAAAGCCTGTTTAATAAATACGTTTTGTTGTTTAAAGGTCAAGTGCACTGAGTGTATTTTTATCAATTTCTAAAAGTAAACAATATAATAATCCTAGGTTGCCTAAAATGCAAAACATCATGGGAGTATGATGTCAGCAGTTCACAAAATTAGCTGATCCTTGACCCAGTTTTACGGTTAAGCTGGATCTTGGATTACAAATGTTGAAGAACAAAGGAAAATTTGAAATGAGGAGCAAGTTAGAACTGATGACTTAGAACAGGATAACTGGGACCATGATGCATTGCGCTGTCAACAATAAAAATTGGATCAACAATAAAATATCACAAACGCAACAATTTAATTTTTTAATAAACTATTTTAGGTTTTTATGTTGTTTCCTTTGAAAATTGCTAAAAATTCAACTCAGAGCATTTGACCTTTAAATGTTGAGCGCATGCCCACTGCTACTGAAAGCGGACTAAATCAACATCCATTTTTAAAGTTTGATCGAGACAACCCTCAGGCACGCCATTTAAATATGTAGTTTAAAAATACTGTTTAGTCCAAATGACTTTTCGAATGCAGCAAGAGCGATAAAGTGAATGAATTTACATCATTGATTATCCTGCAAATTATTAATGTAGGGCCTTATGGAGTATCAGAAATGCAATTCACTGCAATTTATGTTTCTGCCTGATTGTGGCTCAACTAACTCTATTACTAGGATTGGAAAGGACAGAAAACAGAGTACATTTCAACTTAAAAAAATAGTAAATGAAAATTAATTCTATTTTAAACAGGTTACATGTGCAATCATTGCTGCAATTCTACATTTTTTCTGGCTTGCTAGTTTTGCTTGGATTGCATTAGAAGGTGTACACATTTATGCCTTACTTATTCAAGTATTCCACAGACAAGAACAAAAAACTTGGATGTATTATTTAGCAGGATATGGTAAAAATTCCTACATTTCTTTAATATTAACAATATAGCATGTTCCACGTGCAGGATTACCAGCCACAATTGTAGCCATCTCAGCCATATGCAAACCATTAGGATATGGGACAAAAACATAGTAAACATTTAAAAAAAAAAGTTATTGCTTATAATCAAACTTGAAATTCAATTCTTTTTAATTAATAGTTGCTGGCTTACTACAGAAGATTGGTTCATAGCTTCCTTTGGAGGACCCATTTTGCTTGTCCTTGTGGTAAGCTTCTAAGCAAAAAGTGCATTTTTGCACCTGGGCACTTTTCTGCTTGAAAATGCACTGAGAACTATGTTGCAAGGACTGATTGCAGTACATTTTTTTGCAATAGTTTAATGCTGTCATTTTTTTTCTTGCCTGGAGAGTGGCAGATTCAGTTCAAAATCCCACAAATGATGGTGGCCTTGCAGCAAGAGCAAAGTAAATAACAAAAAAAAAATCTTTGGTTATACTAAATACCATAAATCCTCTGGTTGAACATGGGCTCACTATAGGCAAAATAGAATTTCCCTTACGCTCCACTCTGCGCATTAAAGGTGAGTATACGTTGCTATTTATGTTGTGTTTACACTAAAACCAATTTTGAGAAACCCGTAAATTGCTGCCATTTCCAAATTATTCCAATATCCCCCCACATTAATAATATTTATTAGTTTAGTTGATAATATTCACAAATATTTTTTGAGTATTTTTTCCTTTACAATGGGGCCCGCGTACAACCATAGGATTCACAGTATTTACTTTCACTCCAAGATTTTTCTAATTTAATTTCAAGAACATGGATAAGAAGAGCTGCAGCTTTAATCCCTCTTCTAGGCTTAGGATGGATACCGGGTTATCTGTATGTTGATGGGCATTCCATCATTTTTGCTTACATCTTCGCCATCTCGAATTCACTTCAAGTAGGTTTCAACTGATAAACTCATCTAATGTCTTCTCTAGACTTCCATACTAACTTAGGGTTTCTTCATCTTCCTTTTCCACTGTGCAATAAACGGAAAAGTCCAAAAAGAATTTAAAAAATATGTAGCTCGTCAAAAGAACCTAGCTTCAACCATTTACCTCACAAAAGTAACTCAACTATCCACTAATCAAAACATAACAAATCTAATTAAATTGTAATTTAGTTCCATTCAAGTTCGATCGTACGAAGCTACGTAGTAACGAGCACCACCGATGATGAAGGCGATCCATCAGCATCGTCATCCAACAACACCAGCGTTCCAATTAACGTGTCTAATCGTCGAATGCAAGCTCAAAAGAGGTGGACCTATCCTCCTACAGATGTGGTTTATGTGTGAACTACAGTTCGCACCTGGGATCTTGATGCCAAATTCAAACTCTGCTTGTTGCACACAAAAGAAATAAATCAATATTTCGGTACCATGCTGTTGATTATATGTCTACCGTAAATGCTCTCATTGGAATCCGAAGCAACACAGTATTCTTTACTGAACGGCCGGAAAGCCAACCTGCGTAATTAAGTCCAGTTATGCGGCGTGTTTTCGAAACTTTTACACTTTTGATCAAAAAAGAACAATTTCTGCACCGAATAAATCAATTTTTGTCAATTATTTCACATAAAAACACCATTTTATCACTTTCGAATGCATTATTTTATCCAAATAGGTGACAAAAAATAACATTTCATACTGACCCCATCCTGTATTTTGTACGCGGAACTTTATTATTGCAATAGTATACGGGAATAATCTCGACATTTTAATTAGAGCATTTGAGGTAATGAGTTTATTATTGTTTATTTACTTTATTTTAGCATTATTAGGCTTAATACAGCTAAATTATAACTGGAATTAGAAAAACGTCTGGGCAGACTGGGATGCGCAGGATGAATTTGGTGTCGAGATACCGGGCACGAACTATAGGCATAAGCCTAATTGTTTAATCACTTCAATTTAAACGGATGATATTAATCAGGTGGACACAAAATTCCCGTAAATGCCAAAGAAATCCAGTTGAATTAATTTCCTACGCGCCTGTACCGAATGAACGCTTTTAAATCGATTTTGATAAAATGTGTCAATAAATATTTAAATCTATTTGAAAATCTTGTTTCATTTTCCTTATTTCACTGCACAACACAAACCAAGCATCAAATTGATGAATTACTAATTCATGAGCAGTTTAAAAATTAATACTATTTGACTCCATTTTTGGTTTACTCGCCCGGCTGTTTCTCACTTCTAAACCTCAAACATATAAAACCATCAACTACAAAGTATAATAACGGTGTTCGTAGGTGTTTTATAGTCCGAGATCAATAGAAGGGCCCTAAGTTACAACAAATATTTGTTTCGACATAATTGTAGCTTTTCCTCATAGTATTTGTTAATTTACGCTCACCTCGATCTAACTCGTAGGGCGAGACATTTTGAGTTTGCTTGTAAAAAACAAAACCAGGCTAAAACCACTTGAAAAACCGCTCAAACCGTGAGTTTTGTTTTTGTAGTTTTTGGTGCCGAGTTAAGTCTGTTTTGGTATTCATTGTGTTCACGAAAATAAAGTGTCTTAGATTATTTGACGGAGTTTTGGAGATGAATGAAATTAAGCAGCAGCCATTGAGTTGGTTAAAATTAGCATAAGGTTTCTTTTATTCAGGAAAAATTACGTACGCATTTGAGTCGCTGTCCACATACACCGTCATACAAAATAACAGATGGTCAGATTTGACAATGGAGCAAAAACACTCCAAAAAACACTGAAACAAAAACAGAAACTTTGAATTCACATAAATCTAGTCCTGGATCGTCAACAACTTAAACGCGAATTAAATAAATATAAATCGCTTTTCAGTCGTGATAACAACATTACATTGAAACTAAAATTAACCAATTGCCGTTAATTTCATTACCAATTTCGCCATTTACTTTAACCTTTCTTATTATCACACTGCACATCCATCCCTTATCATCCCCGAGGATTTTTCACTGCTTTAATTGCGTTTTATTTAGATTAAATTGATTAGATTACATAGTTGTTTATTCTTAATATTTTTTGTATTAACATGACATTTTTATTTACCTGCCCCTAAAAAAATTGACGAATCAAAACCGAGATATAAGTCATATGACTACAATAGACGACCGGTCGCAACATAGAATTCGCATCATATTCGTCCTTTTCATTTGAGTTCAGTTGAAACAACATGTTCTACTTCATTGCTGTTATTTTGCTGACTAGTACGTATTTAAACGTGATCACGAGATTATTGTATAACAGTACATATTTATCGCTTTAAAAGGTGTAAATTCGAGTGTACAATTTCAATGTATGGATAAGACTTGCAATGACAAAGGAATTTGCAGTCTCATCACAGGTAAAAAAAAAAAATTGATGTGGTCAATTTCAATTAGAAAAACCGATTCACTCGATTTTTCCTGGCGTAAATAATGTAAAATATGCTTGAAAATCGGATTTTTAATCATGGTTCTAAGCGCAAATTGCCCAATTGCGAAACCAGGAATCGCACACAGAAACCATTCCTGACAGATGTGGAATACATAAAATCGTAACTGCGCATGATCAAGATTGAGTCAACCGCTCAAAGTCCAAATAATCAAGTTTATAAAAATCGGTTTTTCGCAATTTAAAATTGAATGCACATAACAGCTGCAGAAAAAATTGACTACTTTTCAAATTTGTTTGCGATAGATTACCTCGCTCCCGCAACATCGTTAAATTGTAAATTAGGATGGATAAAAGGCAAATCCAACTGCTACAAAGTCATTTGGGATCCACTTCCGTTTCAACGCAGTCACGAACGATGTGTCTATTACAATGCTCAATTAGCACCAGCGCAAAATGCTGACGAATTGTCATTTCTAGCTCCGCAATTAATAGATCAGATGACCGAATACCAAATTAAAATCGGTATAAATGCTTCTTTCACGTTTAATGCCAAAATAATCAATTTCTGGTCCTTTCATGTCGTTTAAAAAGACGAAAGACCGGCATTATGGACGATGTATTACAACACATCACATTCGGCAGCGATCCTGCCTCCATTTTATAATTCGACTGATTTTGTAGTTGCTACGAGCGGAGGTTTATTGCCGCTCTGCGTGATGGATTCAACGTTCATGACTCTGAATCCTCAACAGTGCAAATGTTCGGCAAACTGGGGCGGTGATTATTGTGAATTAAGACTGTCCAGTCAAGGTAAATTTTGTTCGAAAACACCAAATGTCGATTTCCGTCTTATTTTATTTTCTTATTTAGATAAGGGTGATTATATGGTATGCGAGAAAATGTCTTGCCCAGAGAATATCAAACTGCACATTTCTTTTGCTGCTTATGGACATTATCCGAATGTCAAAGTTTGCGAGCAGAAGTCTGCATTTAAGACTCAAATTGAACACTACGAAGATGCCTGTTTTGCGCCAAATTCATTGGCAATGATTAAATATTGGTAATTATTCGTCTTTAGTGACTGATAATTTTTGGTAATTATTCGTCTTTAGTGACTGATAATTTTTGGTAATT
>JAQFXT010002459.1:0-12054 GCA_034683725.1 Strigamia crassipes
ATGCACAAAACCGGAATTTTATGTAGAAAACTGGAATTTTAGATCTAAAACTGGAAATTTAGGCCTAAAACTGGAATTTTATGTACAAAACTGGAGTTTTATGCACAAAACCGGAATTTTATGTAGAAAACTGGAATTTTAGATCTAAAACTGGAAATTTAGGCCTAAAACTGGAATGTTATGCACAAAATTGCAATTTTATGCACAAAACAACTTTTTATGCACTTTTATGCCAAAATTTGATGTTTTAAGATATTATGTTTACAACAAATATCGATTCCAGGCGCTTAATTGGACCCGGTGTTTATTCCGCTCACTTCCGGGTGCTTAATGGGCACAGGCCACTGTACAAATCCGCCCACAATTCGGAGTTTTATGGTAGTTGCAAAATACTCCCCTAAGTTGGTCACACATAAGTGTGTTGTATCCAATAGAGATGCTTGCATCGGAAGACAACAATGGCGAAAGAATGAAAAGTTCGGCTACTGTCCATCAAAAAAAGAACGTTTTTTTTTTGTCCAATCAACAAATTTGACACATATTCAAAGGAGGGAGAATAAAGAGTAAAAAAACATATATTTCACGAAAAACAAAATGGTGGCGTCTGGTGTGGTATTTGGTGAAATCAACATGTAATCAACCACTTTCTGCAAATCCAAACACACGAACCGGAATTTCCGTCCAATAACAGTTGAAATGAAGTCTAATCGACTTGTTTTGTTCAAAAAGTTCAGTCCGAAGCAGGCTCGTGTTTTGTCTTTTTGACTACATGCTTTAACTCTTTATTTTTGTCCTATCTTTTTCTGCCTTTGTCTTGTACAGCTGTTTCTTCCTTTCTTTTTTCCCCATCTGCAACCAACATTTGGTTCTGTCACCTATAATTGACTTTTCTTTCTACTATTATCCATGGAATTTATTTTTTTTCCTCTCTCTGTTTGCTCAAACTTTTTCAACATCATTTCTTCTCTCTCTACTCCAATGGTCTCTATCGATTTTTGACTAGAAGAGCAAATTTTGATACTCATAACAATTTCTTTCTTTTTCTTTTTTCGGGTAATTTCTGGGGACGTGGGAGGAAATATTAGCGACAGTCTCATTAAAAAGGATGGAATGAGGAGTGATGCAGCTTAATTAAGCAAAGGTGAATGCGAGATTAATGAGGAATTTAGAAAGTAATTAAAAATTAATGAACTTTCCAGGCAGGTAGAGTTTGAAGATGGGTCAGCGTTTTAAATTGACCTGGTTTCATTTTTACTTATTACTAAGTAGCCACCATGGGGTTCCAACACCTATCATTGCCGGTCACGGCGATGTCATGATTCCAGTGACCCCCTGTAAAGGGAATCTGGAATTTAGCAGAAAGTTTATTTTCTTGGTGAATTGGAGACGCATAAACTGATTACAATTTTGTTTAAAACTTAATAGAGGATAAACGTAATGATCGTACTTGGAAGTTGGCGACTGGAAGTAATGCAGAATACTCAGTAGTCGTAGAAGGCCAGAAGTATGTGCGCATCTGGTTCGAGACAACCATTTTTATAATGATTGCAGTCGTCAATGAAATAGTTGAGTTGAAAATGATGTTCTAATTTGGAGAGACTATTAAATTCACGTAAAACAGTACGGATGTAAGACATTGCAATAAATGAGGTTATTCCCGTTGAAGAGGATGAACAGCAGCTGAAATCAGTAGGTGCATTCAAAGTTTCTGATTTGAAGTTAATTGGTGTTTCTGGACACAGAATGGATACAAAACTGCCATGGTTTGGTTTCTACAGACTGTAGAATAGAGTCCGACAATACCATTTCAATGAGTACCCGTGGGTATCCACCGCTGACGAACGCCAGGGTCTGCCCACTCACGGCCACCCTTAGCTTAGAAGTTCCGTCGCCAGACCACCCATACCCAATTATCCATACACATTTTAAATCACATGAAATCGCGTTTTATTGGCAAATATCGAGATTGGAACGCATAAATATCAGATCGTTGACGATGCTGGGCTTCAGGCTGTTTCGCTTCTTCGTCAGCGTGTTGCCAGCGTCGGAGAAGTTGTTCTCAGACTTCGAACTGGTGGCCGCCGCGCACAGCATTGACCGAGCGACAAGATCAACAATCGTCTTGATTCACTTTTTTCAACAATCGAACAATCGTTGGAGAGTGATAAACAATAAACATATGAGGGAAAGTGTTTTACCAACCCACACCCGTCCATAAGATCCAATTGGGCATCCATGTCCACGCATTACCCATGGGTATGGGTATGGGTACCCAATGTCGGGCTCTGCTGTAGAAACCAAAATCCGGCAGAAATGTACTGCAAAATCCCGGTGCCGGTACAGCTCGGGGACAATGGTACTTTTTTGCCAATCCATAGTACCATGTACCAGTACCACGATACTTTTTGGATCGTCACAGAGTACCGTTGGTACCGATAACGCTGTACTTTTTTATTTGTACCGACCCAACACTGGCTACAGTCAAGTTTAAAATGGACGGGGCGAGTGTCCAAAATTAGGTATTGGGTATTCGAATGCTTGAGTAATTTAACAAAAAATTTAATACTCGGATAATTGGACCGGCTAACCGATAGAAATTAAATGAGATACTTTGATGGAAATATTACTATTTACATATTTGCGTATGCATTTACAATAATTATATATAATGATGATAGCTACTAATTAATCAAATATTCATATTTGATTAATTCGCATAAACACACAATCTAGTTTTCACATATTTAATACTTGTGCCTCGGATAAAATAATTGTTTTCAATAGATTTTTGTTGGTCCGTGGGTGATTTTTCCCCACAAGCACCAGGTAACTTGCTAACATATAATAGAAGCCCCATGTATTGTCTAAAGTGTCTTATTTTATTTTCCCAATTTAGTGTTTGTGCTGATACCATCAAAACTTTTATTTAAAAAATTGAGTTATTCGGGTACCCGGGTATTAGCAAGACAAATACTCGGCTTTTCGGGCAATATTTGAATTGGGTATTTTGAAGTATAATTTTTGCAGGTGCAGCATCCACTTAAGAGCAAAATAATTCATGGACATAGCACTCAAGTCTTCTGTTTTTGCAGAAACTTAGAATTAATGTAGTGTCTGATTGCTGGCATCGCTAGAAAGTTGTAATCAAATTATTACATTTTCTTCGTTGTGTTTTGTATTGGATTAACACACCGGCAGTAATTATTTGGGATTTTCTTTTTAAGTCACATTTAATCCTTTGTTCTGCTGTTATTTGATGCGGTTCAAAAGGGTTGGAAAATGCTCGTATCCCTAAGGATTGTTGGGCTTACAGTTGCCGAAGTTTGTGGTCGTTGTCACGCAACTTACTACCCACCTTCTACTCGGCTTGGCCTCTAAGGGGTGGTAAATGCGGAATTTGCCTGCTGGTGTTAATCCCTTAACGTAGACCTGCCAGTCAAGTGCACGTACTCTATGAGGTGAAGACAGCATTCACTTACCCATTCGATTTTCTTTTTTATCTTTTTTTTCGATGAAGAGGAGTAGAATCGGTTCTATTAAACGGATGAACAGATGAACACTGGCAATGCTTTTGGACAATTGATAGTTCTCACTATGGCTCCAATGGAGCAGTCAGGTGGAACCTGAGCAGCCACACTTGATTTACACAGGGAATTGAACCAACTTGAGTCAATCCAATCTGCTCTTCCACTCCTGAAAGTTTTTTTTTTTTTTTAATTTAGTCATGGTTGATGGCTGGTCTTTAAAAGAGGTTGAAAGTAGTTAGGCAATGTTTTAAAGAAATGTCAAGATGAATAACGAAAGTCAAAGAACATCTGAAATAAGAAAGACTTCAGGTGCAGTATATTGCCGTGAAGCTTACTGCGATGTTAATCAATTATGTTACTGAAACTATCATTTCCATTAAGAGGCATAGCTAGGTTTATGGCACTCTTGGCAAATTCATTTTTGGTGCATTTTTTCTATAAGTAATTAAAAACTTGGGAGCCGGTTTAGTGGCACCCTTGTCAACTTCCCTAATGCCAAGTTATTCTAATGTCACTGCCTCTATTGTAATTATTGCTGAAATAAAGACAGTTAAGCTATGTTCACATGCACGCGTTGTTGCTTCAGCGTTAAAATGGAAACATACAGCACAAAACAACAATGCGTTGAATTTGAGAATTTACCACTAGCTTTGATAATGTTCCCTGGTGCTTTGACGGCCAATGAGAACGGCAGAACAAAACGGCCATCGTTCGTCCGACCAATCTCGAAGCGCGTAACAAACCCCATTCGCCTTCGGATCGGTGGCTGTAGGTGGTTGCATTCACCATTTCGATAATGCACGCTTGTCTGTTGCGCTCTCTGTTGTGGGTTTTCACAACCAAAATACAAATGGCATTTTGATCCCATTCGAACTCTTCATGGTCGTTTCTTTGATTTTCTATCGGTAAATTCTCTCATAAAATACACCTCGCGCTTGAGTAATTGTCAAATTTAGGTCAACATTCATCTTTTTGTCTGAAAAGATTCGTGCGGACGTAATTATTTGACAATTACTCGGTGCGCTCGGTGATGCAGAGAAGTTCACACGCAACATATCGTCACAAAGCAGCTTTTGTGCGTGACACGTGCGTTAACGCATATATACGAACCTGTTTTAGCAATGTAGACCATGCTGTACTTTATCCAATCCGAAGCCAACCATTTTTGAATTTCAACAATCTACAAGAATAAGAACTGAGAGAAGATAATTTACTGCAGCGTTTTGAAACAGCAACAGCTTAAGGATGTTATACTGGAATTTGAATCGCTTAAGATGGGGTAATGGCTGTGCAGTGAAGTCACGTATTGTTGTGGATTGATTAAAGGGTGTGTTGGTTGGGTAACAGAAAAACAAAGTTATTCGAGCAGCGACTTATAAAAATGTGGATGGTATTGGAAGAGCATGATTGTTATTCCGTGGGTGGACTTTTTCTCCAAAATACCAGCTTCTGGCGATGGGGAAGAACAATTGTAGACCGAGACGAAACTAAACGTGTCTCCAGACTACAAAATGGCTGCAAATTAAAGTATAAGTGTGGAATTAAATTTGAAGTTTTTACATTTTGTTCAAATTTTACTTCAAAGAGAAAAATGTGCTCGGCTGTTAAAAATAATCGTTTTAGGGGTTTAGGTATTAATAACGCTTGAATTCGATAAAATTTTATTTTAAATTAAAATCTGAATTTTATTAAATTTTTTATTAAATTTTATTTTAAATTTAAATTTTAAATTCTTGGAAAACTTATCTTTTAATAGTTAAAAAAAGAACAATATAATTTATTCATTTTTTTATTCATTTTTTTGGAAAGGGGGTCGGACATTAATTATGGATAAGTTTTTTTTTTTTTTTTTTAAATCTACCGCGATAAGCTTTTCCTTCTTGGGTTTTTTGGTGGTTTCTTCGATCGAGACTGCATTGAGCATTCCAGAATCTCGCATTATCAACACAAGTCTTTTTCTCGTCCCAAAAAGAAAGAAAAAAAAAATAAAAACAAGAAGAAAAAAAATATGTTTTACAATGTTTTTTTTATTTTTTATTTTTCTATATATATTTTTGTTGTCATTTGCAGCTGGTTTAAAATGAAGGTTAAATATTGGGGCCACGATCAATCAATCAATCAGTTTTACCAATTTATTTTAAACCGTCTTGGAGCAAAAACTCTAATTTTTTCGAAGCCACCAAGACAATTTTCTACATTAATGGAATTAAAGTTTGAATCTACAACTTATACTGCAAATGAACTGAGACTGATTAACGAGCAGAGTCGAAAACACTCATGAGTAATGGCTGATTGACGTGACTGTGGAAATCGTTACCTCAGTTTTCGTGCGTTAACGCAGAGGTGTGGTCGAGTGATTTATGCAAATGATTTGCGTATGTTTTTTTTTTTTTCTTTTCTTTTATATCTTGTGGTACTTTGGATAATATCATGAGGTTTTGTAGTAAAATCCGAACTCACTCACCCGCCTTCCATTTTCCACTATGCAGCGATTATGCCACGTGACTGAACTTTGATTTTACTTTACTTTTTGTGTGTTGGAAGCAGATTCCATTTCAAGATTGATGTTTTCGTTTTGGCTGGAAATTATATTCCTCTTGTTTTGGTGAGAAACGGGCGTGTTGTAGGGCGCCCTCGTTGCCCTTTAAGTCCCAATTGGATGGAATCGAAGCAAAAACACTACTGATAACTGATTTACGACCACGTGCGTTGGTTTTCGTCGCTCTTTCCTTTTATGCTTGCAATGAAGGACATTCTTCAATTTCATATGTCCCAAGTCGTCTCTAACTCACAAATCACCGAAACTAACTATAATTTTTTTTTTTTTTTTTTGTAACTTGGTGCACTTTTTCTTTTTTTCTTTGTATGTTACTATTATATATATATTTTTATTTATTTTGATGGATTGGGGTTGCATCCGCCACATTTTATCAGTAGATAAATGAGGTGCATTGCATTACCACTTTAGGTATTGGTTTATTTATTTTGATGCACTTAGTTTGTTAGAGAAATTGATAGAATCGCATTTTGGATGTGAAGTCTTAGTAAATTATCTCTGGAAAAAATGGTTTTTGTTTGCAAGTTGTACTTAAAATAATAAACAACAAAAATAATGTTGCAGAAAAATTACAGGGGAACCATCTGCCTAGAAAGGACACAGAAATGCACACATTTTTTAAAATATATTTTAGAAACAAAGTGTGAGCATGGTTGAAATTAGAAGGCAGAAATGTTATAATTTGACAAATAATGTGGTTTTCTTTATTCAAAATTTGAATTACTGTTTTTTTTACATCTTTGGCAGACTACATTGTTGCCATCAAGAGTAAACTAGCTTTGGATTTTAATTCTAAAGTATCGACACGGGATAAATCGGTTCTCACAACGATCGGTTTCCATATCGACCGATAAATATTACGTAACATAACCATAAATACTGTAATTTTTACTATCACATAATACACACATAGTTTATTATCACCAGCAATCTTTTCTACGAGATCCTCGTACTTTTGCTTTGTTTTTTTAGTTTCTGTTATTAGTAACGTAAAACTGGATATTTGTCCAGACGTTGAGACATTTAGACTCGTGTCTGGTTTTGGATGGGACTCAGCAACAACTGATGAAATGGACCTACGACCAATGTCAGTTGACGAGCGAAGGAAAATTCACGATTCCAGACAACACTGCTGCTGTTCTATTATAAACCCAGCCGAAGCAAGTCGTAGCGGAGATATTTGAACACTGGTTGAATTCATGCTCTTTCATCTACTGGTTTCAAAGTGCCGCTGCAATGAAGTTTTTTTTCAAGTTAGACGAAGTCTTAACTTGCAGAAGTCAGACAATGGGTGAAGCCATTTCAGAAAAATTTCAATTTGACAAAATGTTTTATTTCATTTTATTTATTTTATTATCAAAAAAATATTTTAATTTAACGAAATCATAATTTTGTTTCGTCGCAAATTCAGGTTTGTTCAGTCTCGGGTTTTACATGTTCCGCCATGTTCCACCATGTTCCGCCGTTCCTCAGAATCGCGCCCGATTTTTGGTTCTAGGTTTTCCAAAATCCCGATGTTCCGTCGTTCCGCCATGTTTCTCAATGTTTCTCAAAGTATCCTGCACCTAAGTAATCACAGCTCTTGTCAGAAATGACACTAGACTAGCCAGTTACCTTACCGAAACGGTTGTAAGTGATTACGGTACTCATTATACAAACCAGATCGACGTTGGATAGGTTATTGCAATAGAAGATTATTTAAAAAATATTTTTTTTGAAAAAGGCCAATAACAAAAGCAAAATTATTACGCGTAAGTTGTTTATTATTTTTTTATCGAATCAAAGAGAACTTGTATCTGTTTTACAGAAGGAATATTCATTTTGGCTGCCCCCGACCAAAATCGAGCAATTTCAACTTTGTTGCGAATACAGACGATGGTTCCTGCAAATCAATAGTTCTGGATTATATCTTCGGTGGAGCTTATGGTATTTTGTCATGGCAAGGTGAAGATGATCAGTTTGTAGCAAAAAATCCACTTACAGTGGCGTTATCTTGTCCAACAAACTTTCAATCCTAAATATTTTATTCTTTCCACCACTACTACTACTACTACAGCATTGGTTACTGGTGCAAAGTTTAGTTTTGTGTATGGCATTGGCAATTGACCTGTTTGGTGGATTCTATTCTTTTCGTATAGACAATATTCACACAAACAACAAAAGTTGTCTAGAGTTTTATACAACTTTAGATCTATATTTAGAAGAATGGTCATTTTTTATTAGTAGCACAGATAACGATTTAACAAAACAATACGCATTGCATTTTGAGGGTTTTGCCACTGTTGATACAGATTTCCAATGCCCAGTTGGTTAAAGACATTTTGCTGCACCACATGGTATCAAAATTGATGCAAGAGGGCACGATGACATGAATTATGGCAACTTATATTACTGTCTTCAAGAACAAAATGTGAAAAATATGGACATTATGTCTTCTGTTATCCGATTTCCATTTGCAAATACAGTCGAACCTCGTTATAACGGGACCCGAAAATCTGTTTGTTATAACAAAAGTTTGTTATAAGAAATTACAGTACAAAACTTTTTTTCAGTTCTGTAACTGAAAACAAATTCATGTTTATCATAAAAAAATGTACTTATTTATACACATGGTGATTTTTGTTTGAATTTAACTTTTCACAGTATTTTTTAAAATAAAATGTTCATTTTCATCGATTTTAAAAATGAAATTTTTTGGCACAGCGTATAAACAAGTGAGTCATGTGATTAATTTTCAAAATTTGTTATAAAAAGGGTTTGTGAGTATTATAGAGTTCTTAAAAACTTGTTCTTTATAACGAATAATTTGTAATATCAAAATTTGTTACATCAAAAACTTTTAACATGGTGTTCTATGGGAAACTAATCAAGTCATCTAAATTTGTTATAACAAAAATTCGTTATAACGAGGTTCAACTGTCTATAGAATGTTTTTGCTCCATTATTATTATTAAATATTATTGTCTTTGATGTTTGAGAATGTGATGTATTAGCACCACTAGAAAAGCCATTGTTGGCTCTGACAATAGGGCAAAATGAGCCACACTCTGTACCAAACGCAACAATGGTTGAGGAAATAGTTGTGCAAGTAATCAGAGTGCTCGATCATCAAACAGTAGAAAAACACTGGTCAAAAATGCTGTTTAGCCTAAATGACTTGCTGTTTTTTAATGCATATTTATCCATCGATATTGACTATCTAATTGGGAACAAGATTAACATAGAGTGTCACTTGACCTTTAATGGATAGATTTGTCATCTAGATAATATATACTTGCCGATGCAATTGACTAGATAATCGATTATTCGTGTGGAAATTTGCAACCGTCATTTGGAATTGGGAGTGCCTAATCCTGTCTTGATGAGATACGAATTGAAATTTTTTATTACCTTTGTGCATTTTTCACTATATTTATGTTGTGATTGATGACTATATCAGATCAGATATATCGGCTCTTGCTTTTCCTTTCGCCTTTTTTTTTTTTTGTCGTAATTTTTTTTGGTTTAAAACTTTATTTCGCAAATGGTTTTGTTGAATCATTTTTCTCCACTCCAAATATCAAATTATCTAATTAGGAATCCGTATTCGCGAGTATTCATTTTGAGGATTTGAAAAGTGTGTTTTTTCTCCCTTTTTTTCATTTCCCCCTACATCAGCAGAAATTCAAGTCATAATAGTAATTAGAGTGGAGAAAGAGAGAAGTCTTTTGTCAGGTGGAAACGTACAACCTCCTTAGCACATTTTCAATGCAAATCAAGTCGTTTCGGCGAATGGGTTCCATTTTGCTTGAAAAATTGCGCTCTCGACTCAAATTACAAGATCCGCGTCACGTAAATGATAAGTTTTATAACGCTCGCCAGTGAATCGATTTGTTTTAATAAATCAATGATTTTATTTTAAAATGCAATGGTTTAATTTACTTCACGTTTTAAAGGTGTCGACTCGTAGATTTCAGTCTTCCAGAGGCGGTTTAGAAAGCAAAATGTTGACTCGTAAAATGCAACGTGCATTTTAAAAACGGGATGAAGGAAAAAGTGAGAAGATGCTGGGGGTACTGTGCACACAGTTAAGTCGCTCTGAATGTTTAAAGAGGTTATACAACACCGGAAGTTTGGAATATTACTGCATGGTTTTCCATGTGCTCTTGCGTTTCGTCTTATGAATAAATTAGTGCGAGTTGGGAACAAAAGAATATTGGGATTTTGTACTAGAAAATGTTGGATTTTAAACAAGAAAATGGGTTAATTCAACAAACAAGAAAAGGTGATTTTAACAAACAACAAAAACAACATAAACACTCTAAGCAACACAAAACACCTTAAGAAACACAAAAACATCCAAAGAAACACAAACACTTCAAAAACAACAACAAAAATACTAATAAAACATCAAAAACCCCAAAAAATGGACACCAACAGCAATAAACTAATGAAAACAAATAAATTTAGACTTAAAATGACAGTAGCTGCATTCAAAAAATCGTGTTTTAAGTGTTTTAGATATTTGTGTTTTTGTCTTTGCATTTTTTAACATCACAAATTCAAAACACAAACACCTTAAACGCTAAAAACACGACATAAAAACAATACACAGATTTATTTAAATTTTTTATTTTGAATATTTTAATGTTTTTTATTACATATACTAGGAGTTTCTAGTGCATATTATATCCGCATGAAACAATTATTTTTTTTGCATAAATATTCAGGGTTTAGTTATTATAATTAACATTCAAAATGGATACCTACAACAAATGGTAACAACAGCCATTGTACCGGTGCAGAAAAGATAAGTTGCATTAAAAAGTATTTTATTTTAACACATTTCTCAGAAATATGACGTAAAAACTGTCATATCATATTTAGAGACGCCATTTTAGATGAACGAGTCAATTCATCTTTTCAAGATTGCATGTACCTTTTGTTGGATTTAAAAAATGTACATTTGCACGATGTTACAGGTAACTGCCTTTTCTCTCTTAATAGTATAGGAGAAGGCACTTTCTCCGGAACTCAAAGTTTTGACACGCCTGTTTCCATAGCGACGAGACGAACGGGCTGACAAACAGATAAAATATAATTGTGGCCCCATCTGGTGACACAGATGAGCTGCACGCCCCTGGAAGCTGAGAGAGAATGATAAAAAACTGTACAAACAACTGTTTCCTGTTTGTTGACACTATTCACAATAAGTGCACGAATAAACCTAATTTATAATGGCGTAATTTACGGAAGTATGGATTTTATATGCAATAAATCACTCTTGTGTTGTTTAACGTAACGCTGAGCGTAAATGAAGTGTGTCTAAATGTGTTTATGTATTAGATTCGCTAATAATTTATCGCGATTAATGAGGCGAGGTGCATTTCGGGAAATTTAGAACCGGGGGTTTCTTCAGTGCGCAGGTGTAGGTCTTGTAGCCGGTGTCATTCGTCATGTAAATCCATGGTACATTTTATGTGCTGTTTAGGAAGGGATGTGCGTGTGCACTTGGAAGGAAAATCAATTGCAACAGATTCGAGGATTATGGGCTTATGGTATTTGGTATGCAAAGTTCTCAATGTGTTTGTTTACTTTTAATAGTATCAGGATTAGGTGAGTTGACCCAGTAGTGCACATCTTTGTGGTTTGTGTTATTCTTTGGTTGACGTTAATAAAAGAAGATTGAAAACTAGAGGATGCGAGTTATTGCATCAAAGCATAACTATGTAAATTATAGATAGAGGGGTAAGAAAACATACAAAATGTAAGTTAAATGTAACGAACTGAAATTTGTTTTTCTTTTATGGTCAGAGCTTAAATTAACAAAGCCAAAAGACAAGAATACTAAACAAACACATTACGCAGTTTGCGCCATCTACTTTTACGTTATAAAAACCCCCGTTATGCCTATAGTCTAACGGAGCTTACACTATATCGAAAAATAGCGTAGCCAATCCGGTAATTTTCCACTATTTACGTCACTGTGAC
>JAQFXT010002460.1:0-12051 GCA_034683725.1 Strigamia crassipes
AAAAAAATAATCAGCCCAGACTACAAAAAAGTCGAGAGTTGAACCCAGATCCCCCGGATGGGTTGTTACATACATATTGTACTTTCCTACAGCCTAAACTCCTCCTAATCTATCCTAGAGCCCTTTTGTGTCCGAGAAAACAAAAAGCAGGATACTTTTACCAACTATTACTTGAATAGGCATTTTGAACCAAAGCACTTTCCCCTGTCAATAGACACTCCTAACTTCCTTACAGTGGCTGGCTTGACTATCTTTGAACCAGTTAAAGATAGCGCCAATTTTCTTAAAGACATTATGGTGCTGTGCATACTACAATTTTCTAACTTTTTAAACTTTAGTTTGCTACACAGCAAAGCAAACAATAAAAGGAGTCAAAGTATCAAACAAGGATCCACCAATATTCCTTTTCAAAAGAAATCTTGGTTGAAAAGAAACCGATCAAAAGAATTCCACCCCCACCAGCAAGTCTGTCTGGCATCACACAATGATGCATTGCATGACCCAAATGTCTGTCGATTTTTCTACCAATTCGAACACTAATTTACACAGTTCTATTCATACAATTAATATTTTGCTTCATACCTTAACAAAATTGCCAATTTTCTTTTAAAAAAAAAAAAAAATACTTTTGACAATCTAATTTCAGTTCGTGTAATACAGTCCCAGATAAAATTACAGTAATGTATAATACACCAAGTCCCAAAAGACGTAAATATTTCAAAGTCTTGAAAACACCAAAAAGGACCACCAATAATTTTTTCCAAACTTCCCCACATTCAAAAACGCCAATGTCACTGCTCAAAAAACCCATTCAAGTCAAATCCCCTCAATGGACATCTGCAATAGTCGTAAGAAAAACTCGCTAAAAGTTTAATCAATGCTTTAATTTGATTCCAAGCAGTTGAGATTTTTGCAGAATTGGATTCTTATGATGATTTACAATTCCTGATAAAATGAAGATAAAAAAATAAAAAAATATCGTACCCTTCATTTATAGGCATGAGACAGCTTGCCAGTCACTGATTGAAATACAATGAAGACAGACAAGTCCCTAGAGAGACTGAATTTTTTTTTTTCTCCTGTTAGTAATGTTTTTTTTATTTGCAATCTTCAATTGGAGAAAGAGTGATTTTTCTTCGAGTTTGTTTTACATTTTTAAAATTGAATTTCTTTTTCCTCTTAAACTTTCTCTAATGGAATTTTTTATTCGCGAAACTTGTAATTATTGCAAATCGACTTCATAAAGGATAATTGCAATTGCTGTCCCCTTTGAATCATTTCAAGAATCAAAAAAGAGCAGAACCCGACACTAAAGAATTTAATTACACCAACTACTTGTAACTATTGACATCTCTTTTTTTTACACAGTATTCTTAGCAGTAATGAGACACGAGGTTTATTGATTTTCTGTTGGGTGGCAGTACCAGTAATATCACATGTTACCAATTACCGCAAAGCTCCGAATTGTAGCCTGGTCCGAGAAGTGACCTATGCCCATTTAAGTGCCCGGAGATCACTGGCAACATCTGCAATAAATGCCGGGTCTAATTAAGTGCCGAAGTTGTACAAAATAGCCATTTTCGGCACTAAAATGCCTATTTTAGGCAATAAAATCCCAATTTCAGTACCTATATTTTTATTTTTCATTTAGAAAACAGCAAAACGCTTTTTTAACGTGTAAAACAAAATATTTACACTATTTTACACCCTGGATTTAAAAAAAAAATTGTATTTTCTCCTTTAATACAAAGTCATAGAAGAAATTTAGTGAATTTCTATTTATTTTTTTCTGTTTATATTTATTTGCATCAATTTGCAGCAAAATTTCCGTTTTGTATTACTCGTTTCATAGGGTTTGCAAACCAAAGTGAATAAATTTATTGGAAAATATCAATAACAAAGGGCCCTGCCTTTATGAAATAAAACTCTCTTTTTGACACTCAACACAAGCAGTTTGGGAAAGGGCCAGGTATTAAAATGTTGCAATCAATATACATCGAGACTGCTAATAAAAATGTTTAGGGCCAGCTCCAATTTTCTTCACTTAAACGAAGGCTTTACATGCAAATTGCAGCAAATAACATTCCAAGAATGATTGCATAAACCGAAAACGACCCCGTGTACAATTTTTGAATTTCCCAAACCAAAGGTCCACTGAATTATTTAAATCCCCCTCAATCACTGCACACCTTTCGCGCTCAAAACCGCCACGCAAACTGTCAAAACGTACTTTATAACTTTTACTTTTTCATTTTACACCAACTGGCCCTGACAGGCAAGAACTAGGAGAAAAACTATTGACAATAAATTCAATGTTTCTTTGTTTTTTCAATGCAAAAAAATAAAATAAAATTTATTTACGGGCCCATATCGTGACAAAATCATCGAAAACTAATAAACTTTTAACGTATGTCCCGTTTTGTCAAATCTTGCTTGTCCCGTCTAACTTTATTTTATTTTTTTTTATTTTAAGAAAAATAAATTCCTTACCTGCAATAAGAAAAATAGCGAACGTGTATACGTTGATGGCAGCTTCCCACTTACTAACTAACATCATTTTGACTTCAAAAGGTATCCGTCATTCAATAAATCACACTTTTTTCCCCGTGTGTGTGTGTGTATGCAAGAACTAAACCGTTTTACTTCTTCCTCTCCACTATTGATCATGAGCAACTGGAGAGATTCCCAAACGCATGGCTATTTATATAACCAAGGAGCTTGCGTGGATCAATATGTGATGGCGCTGCTGTGCCGTGCAGCCAACCTTCTAACTGAATATCATCGAGTGGAAAATCTTCCTGAAATATTAGCTGCAACCTGACAACTCGAAAATAAACATGTTACAAAAAATCTACGTAGTTTATACCGACGCAAAATATGTTTACACGTACATGATTGTTCGATAAGTTTGACGCTTCTAACGTTGCGAGTGTCGTATCGCTATCGCTAGTCGCACTTAATGTGTGACATCAGTGCTGAGGACCACGTTCGAGATAGCTGCAACCTAATGCAAATTCTCATCATGTGACATCAAATTAATGGAGGGGTATGGAAATAAAGGTCCCCCAACCCCTCCTTAACTCCTCAAATGATGTGAACATCATCAGGAATTTGAATTTACCACCAATTAATATTAATATAGGGGAAAGAAACGTTTGTTTTTGTAATTACTAACCAGTTATTTATCTTTGAAGTGATTCGACTCCATAATTAACTTTTTTTTTTTTCTGAAGTTGGGTGTCATCAAATTACAATGTGACGGTTTGGACCGTTCTGTTGATCAGTTTTAGTGCGTCACTAGGAAAACAAGCCAAAGTTATGACAACATAGTTTTAATGACTTTGGAGCATTAAAACAACAATAAAAGTGTTATGAATTATTAGTAATTCATGACACGTCTTCACGATGGTAGTTGAAATTATCAATTCATAAGAATTGATGTTTCTCAACTACAACCAGATTGTAGCTTGAAGGGAATAAGTGGTCACACTCACCTCTTTCAAAGTTCAACCCCTTCGCGACCCCCTGTGATAAGAATGTGTCTTATGTATCCAGATTCTGTTATACAACCCTATTGGAGCATTCTTGCTACTTGTGGTGAACGTAGTATAAATACTCTGTTCTAGAGGAAGTGAGTTGCTTTTGCCATGATATTGCTTAAGCCCTTTGACTTAAAACTTGTGTGTGTTTTGACCAAACACGTGCAGCTTCCCACCGATGATGGTGACGCTTGTCCATTGTCTGTGGTCAGAAGCCGCTATGGCATAGCCAATCCCTTTGCTTGATGCCGCTATGTGTGTCCCAAACTTGAATTCCATGAATTTACTTACATATCGTTACACTTCTTTGAATACTTCTTTGAGCAGGAAGATGTATATTTGGCATCATAAAAATAAGCATTAGAAAACAATTTAGAAAATCATGTCGTTTTAGGTGCGTTCAAATTGGTTGAGCCAGAAAGGAATAAGAAAACAACATAGTAGAGAATTAAACGCCTGTTTTGAGTTATTTCGGAAAGACTGAGAAAATTTTAATTTGAAAATGTTAAAAAATATTTTATTATTATCAATATTTTCCTGTCAGTTTGGTTAGTTTTATATTACAACAATTCACACACTCACAATCTTTTAAACGTTTTTAAACGAGTTCAATTTCTTCCTTTATTCTTGTCTACGTCTCCTTCATATCCGGAATTGGGCAGTCCCTTAATTTCATCCTTCGTATCACTGGTACCAGCAGTCGCCGCATAATTCATCTGGCGGTCCCCGAGGATGGATTCATTATTATTCATCACTAATTTCTCAAGTTGTAGAACGGGCAATTCGAACATGAGACAAAATGGTACAGACAGCGCGTACGACGACAGGAGAATTCCAAAATAAATAAAAATCTACAAGAAAAAAAAAAAAAAATTATATCACACAAAATAAATTCAAACTAATAAACTCACAGCTATCCAAAAATCATAACTTAATGCACTCTGTCTCGATGTAAAAAACATCATTAACAGATTATAATGCAAAATGTAAGCGCAATAAGTTAGTTTTCCTAGCGGAATGAACGCTTTCCATGACAAAATCGAATCGACAAATCCTAGAATAAATATTTCTTAATTTTCGCTCTAATTTTATTGTGTAGTATTGTTGAATACCGCCATAACCCCATTTGCACGCCAATACCACCCAAGCAATGCCAGCTGCCCAAGCCGTCCTCGACAACGCGCTGTACAAACATCTTTCGGCTATAGATGGACTTGTACCGCTCGAAATAAACTCGTAAAATCCAAACAGCACGCACAGATTGCACACAGTGGCAGCCACCCATCCACCTAATGCCACTTTCTGTCAAAGCAAATTAAATTTGTAATCAGAAAATATCAAAGAAAAATTATAAAACCTTGTTCATGAAAGATGGCGGCTCGTTCATTTCGGCTAAAACGTATCCGGTAAGCATTCCGATCACATAAGGGCCGGCTCTCGAATAAGCTTGCGCGTATATCAAGTTGTAGTATTTGATTATTACGGGCAAGGGACTAAGGTAAAACTAACCGAAATTAAATTATATCGCAAGTAAGTAATTAATCGCGTACTCGACCGATAAAAGGATAACAGTTGCTGGGAAATCATAGGAGTAAGTAAGCAACGCATCCAGAAGTGTAGTGGTAACAAACACCGCGGCAGCCATTCCCAATCCAAAGTATTTGTTCCTGGAAAGAAAAATATAGCAAAATTAGCACGCAGCCCTGCGAAGAATCAGTTGGTTTAACTTACTTGGACCAGAAGTACAAGATTGCAGGCGCTACTATGAAGTATAATTGCATATCTGCCGCTAGAAACCAGGAATGTACTTGGCACTAAAACAAAGATAAATTTTTACAAATTACATTTTTCGATTAAATTCTATTATATGCACCCTTTTGTCAAGTTTGAACATGTTTGAGACGTAAAGAAGATTAACCCACCAATTCTCTTTACAGAATTCAGACATTTCTACAACTTCGGACCAACGTGGTCCAGAACCAAGAAACGGTAACAAACCGGCAACAACGCCGATTATAATTGCATAAACAGGCGTAAGTCTACACAATAACAATAAAATAATAAAAATACACAATATAAATGCAGTTTACCTTAAATATCGATGAAGGCAGTAGAGAAAATAATTATATTGTGTCGTGGCAATTTTTTTGAAGAACACATACGCGACTAGTAAACCACTAAATAAAAAAGATATATTACTAATAAGATACGCAACATGCCTCAATTCATTACCTTATGCAGTAGAAAGTATCAACAGCAACAGTCCCATTCAAAATAATCTGAGCTAAAAAGCTGTTTTTTAATTTTGCCAAGTCGTACATATTATCTGTTTATAAGACAAAGTTAGTGAAATACATTAAATGAAGCTTTTTTTGTCCACTCACTCCAACTCTTCTCCAAAGAGATACTGAATGTATGATATAAAATAACCCAGGCCAAACTGATAAATCTCAGCCCATGCAGGCATCCAATTCCACCTCTCTGGTCCGTTGACAACAATGTGCTGCCATTTGTGAGAATAGAAAAGCAAACTAATCCTGATGTTATCCCTGCAAACGACTAAAATGTCAGCACCAATTGGAACCATAAAATTTCTTGTATTTTCCAACTTAATACTTTGTTTGTATCTGTTTGGTGGGATATAGCTTTCTTTTGCTGAATCTTCTTCAATAAGAACATAGAACCAAGGAACTACTTCAAAAAGGGTTCCCAGAATGACAAAGATGGCGAACATTGTCAGAATCAAACTGGATAATTTTGACAAAATAAAAAAGTTGAACAGGATGTCAAAATTGATAATTTTTTTAAATAAATTTTATACGTTATTGCTATGGCAGATGAATCCAAATGGGACAGAGAAGAATTCTGGCATGTTACAGATGTAATTTTGGCATTCTCATTGAGATCTACAACGTAATTCAATTTTACCAAACAAGATTTCTAAATTTCTCATTTAAATTGCACCTACAAGAGTGTAGGAAAACGGTTATTTCTCCCGCTGAACATTCTGATGGTACACAAATCCCTATACTAACTGTAGAGTTTGGTAAATATACATTAAATTCCTGAAACAAAACAATTTTCACTTCATCTATAATTGGAAAATTTAAAAACTTAATTCAAGAGAAAAATAATGTCAACTTGACCCCTCTATTAAATGTCGTCGTGTATGTCATGGCAAATGTCAGATAATACCAAATCTTGATAATCAAAATGTAGAAAATAGAGTAAGACAGTAAATTACCGTTTATACCTGAATGCTTTTAGTGTTATTCATCAATATGTCTGTCAAACAATATTGAGGTTTAACTTCGTCATGTTCTACTTGTAAACACTCATCGTAACTGCCGGGCCAAAATAATACATTTCCTTGTTTAATGCCAGCCGGAAGCGTATCCATCGAATCCCACACTGAAAAACACAATGCAATAAATACACTTAACGAACAAAATAAATTTAAAAAACGTACTTTGAACGGCCCATGGTTCATTCGACGCCAAATCGAGTAAATACGAAAGCAAACTGGCTTTACACGAATCACTAAAGTTTGTTTTCTGCAGAATTGATATCCCTACGGTGATTTCTCGACGGAAAAACCTAAGCCATTCGTCGAAAGCTTCGTGACCAAAATCCGTAGTGGTTTGCTCAGTAGTCGCATTCAAACCACTGAATGCAAATAATAGAAACGTATGAAAGAAAAATTGCCAATTTGTGCAATCCATTTTTTAAGTGGTTGCAGGGCCGTTTCGCCTATTAAACAAAAATTGCTTAACAGGAAAGCTCTCTTCGACGTCATTTTACTTGATAAGTTGTTGTTGGTGAATTATCAAAACTCCAAGATTGTCGACCTTTACAATTTCAGTCATAAATCCCCCTCAATCACTGTAAACCGCCACACAAACTATCAAAACGCACTTTATAACTTTTACTTTTTCATTTAAAACAAACTGCCACGGACAACTAGCTGGAAAGTAACTATTGACAGTAAATTCCATTATTTACGGACCCATATCGTGACAAAATCATCGAAAACTAACAAATTTTAAACGTATGTCCCGTTTTGTCAAATCTTGCTTGTCCCGTCTAACTTTATTTTATTTTTTTTTATTTTAAGAAAAATAAATTCCTTACCTGCAATAAGAAAAATAGCGAACGTGTATACGTTGATGGCAGCTTTCCACTTACTAACATCATTTTGACTTCAAACCTGCGACATCAGTTAGACCTCTGATTACAGTGCCCTCTATGGGTTCAGCAGCAAAGATTCTTTTCCAACGGTTAATAATAGATGGCACCAAACTGTCTGAGTGAAACGATGGAAAGCTGTTCGCATCAATACTAAAATGTGGAATTTTTCTCATTTTGGGTATTTATTTCGAATTCTAGCAATATTCGTGGAATTTATACTGAAAAAATAAATTTTTTCCTGAAAATCCTGTCAATCTTGATTTTTGAACGAAATGTTTTTTTGACTTCTATTGATGTAAACAGTTTCCCACATTGCATAATGAGTTATAATTGATGAGAAAAAAACAATTGAAACAGGATATCATCACGCACAGAATTCTTTATCATGTGTCCTTCACAACAACCAACGCGTATTATAATGCAACAATACCAAAAGGCTGTAAGTTTTGAATCAAATCATCGCCCATCTCTGCTATTCAACAACTTAACAAAACTCCCACTTCCAGCCACAAGTTCCAACTTCCAGCCCAAGGTCACCGTGGCTTCTTCGACTTGGTAAATTATTTTTTTTTTAAAGTGTATTTGATTCAAAATGCCTCTTGGTAGGAAAAAGTATTCCTGGTTCATAATTGGTTAAAATTATCAAAAATCGAGATAATTTAATTCTCATTGTGGATTGACGCGTCTAGTTTTCCACTAACTGTAAAATCACAAACTTGAATACCTTGAAAACTTAAAGCATTAGGTGCGTTCAATTCATCGAAAGAACTTCACTTTCCTTCCTTTTAGAAGGCGGAAGTAACGTTTATGACGTTATAATTAAAGAAAGTAAATCTCGATCGACTTTCCCAACTGTCTTTGTCGCTTTCAAATGACGCGCACATGACGCACCAAGGTCGAGAGACAATAAGGTAGCGCCGTCCCGTGGTAAGTCTCTAGCTTATGGGGAGTAATGACGTCACAAACCTCTCTGGGAGTTACAAAAATGCCTCATTGTGCCGTTTATTGTTGTAAAAATTCGAATAGAAACTCCAAAACCAATTTGATCAAATTTTAATTTTAAATTTTTAAATTTTTAAATTTTTTTAAATTTTTTTATTTTTTATTTTTCCATAAAAACTCCTTTCTTGAATTGAAAGCACCTATTATTTTTTTCTTTAGCACATGCGCAGTCGAAACAAATTATTATTTGGAAATAATTTAATCTAAAAACTGGATTATAATCGTAAAACCCCCTAATACACTTCTGATCACGAGGTCAAATTAATCTCATCATAGCCATGACGACTGTGAATATACAAATTTAACTCAAATTAACAAATTGCATCGGTTTAATCTTTTCTAAAATTTTTTTTTCTAGGTGTCACTCACATTTTCTGCTGTATAATATTGTTGATTTTGGGTGCATATTGGGCCGCAGCTCTGCAAACCAAAGTCATTTCAGCTCATTTCGTACTTGCGTGTGCATTGTTCCACCTAATCGTTGGAATTTTGGCTATCCTCGGTGGCCACGATAATCTTCGCTATCAAAAATGCATTGTGGGATTGTTAATAACGTCCATCGTAAGCGCCGTTTTTGGACTCGCCGCCATCGTAACGATTACAATAGAGTGGGTTTTTCTGGGTCTCTCCGGAAGCAACGGATGTTTCGTTGACGCCTCCACTTGCGTTATTTCTAATCCGGCCTTAATGTACGTTCCGTTTATCGTTTTCATTGTTTTACTATGTATTGCGGCAATTATTCTATCGAGCATATCGTGTTACCGTACTTGTGGATGCTGCAACTGCTGCGATTATTCCGAAACGCCAAGTTTAGCGTTACGAGTGAACACAACATTGCCGCAACCAAATTCTTATTACGATTTCCCCAAAGATTGTTATTACCAGCAAAACCAAGTGTAATTCAAGCATAATCTAATGCAATTTACCTACATATCGTTCCATTTCTTTGGAATACTTCTTTGAGCAGCAAAATGTATATTTTGTATCATAAAAATAACCATAAAGAAAAAAATTATTTAAAAAAAAAATCATATCATTAGTAAGTGAATTCAAATTTGTTAAGCAAGTTTGTTTAATGGTTAAAAACAATAGATTAAAAACAGTGCAACTGGTAGTGTAAATATCAATTTAAAGGATCTAATTTTCGAGTTGAAAATAAATTCAAATGTAAATAAAATAAATTCAAGTAGCTACATTCCAAAAGTAGCGTGATAGTCGTTTTAGCCGTGTCGTGTTCGTCGGTATGACGTCACATCCGGCCTTAATGTACGTTCCGTTTATCGTTTTCATTGTTTTACTATGTATTGCGGCAATTATTCTATCGAGCATATCGTGTTACCGTACTTGTGGATGCTGCAACTGCTGCGATTATTCCGAAACGCCAAGTTTAGCGTTACGAGTGAACACAACATTGCCGCAACCAAATTCTTATTACGATTTCCCCAAAGATTGTTATTACCAGCAAAACCAAGTGTAATTCAAGCATAATCTAATGCAATTTACCTACATATCGTTCCATTTCTTTGGAATACTTCTTTGAGCAGCAAAATGTATATTTTGTATCATAAAAATAACCATAAAGAAAAAAATTATTTAAAAAAAAAATCATATCATTAGTAAGTGAATTCAAATTTGTTAAGCAAGTTTGTTTAATGGTTAAAAACAATAGATTAAAAACAGTGCAACTGGTAGTGTAAATATCAATTTAAAGGATCTAATTTTCGAGTTGAAAATAAATTCAAATGTAAATAAAATAAATTCAAGTAGCTACATTCCAAAAGTAGCGTGATAGTCGTTTTAGCCGTGTCGTGTTCGTCGGTATGACGTCACATCCGGCAAAAGTCCGTGTCTGTGGCGCTAACACGGCTAAAACGCTAACGTGAATGAGAGCACGTTTTAACAGACACGACACGGGTGTAGTTTGTTGCTAAACAATCAACTACTTTCTTCTTCCGTGTGGTGAAAATTTAGTTTTTGACTGCACGATTAGACATTTAACAGCCAAATGAAACGAATTACAATTTTTAGTAAAATTTTTTTAGAAAATGAAATTAACTAAAACGAGGTCAAAACGATATTTTTGTTTGGCCATTCCCAAAAAAGCCTAAAACGAGGTCAAAACAAAACGGACAAGAAACGCCTAAAACGACTAACACGGAGTTTTGGAATGTAAATTTAAGTGTAAATAAATGAGCACATGAATTTACACTAGTCGTACAAATTTTTAGACGAAATGTATGTCTTTGAATACGATTGTTAATTGTTTATTTGTTAAAATACAGCTTATTTCGCATTCGGTCCGCTACACTGCCCGTTCCCATCCACGAGTGGAAATTTCTCCAACGTGTCCACATGATAAAATACCTTTATATTGGTATCGAAAAAATAAATCAAACATTATTACTCCTACTACGTTTTGTTTCAGCTGAAATTAAACAACAGACCTTAAACAACTATTGAATGCAACCTGTTGTTTTTCTATGAACACCTCACTGCTGTTACCAAACATGAATTGTTCTTGCTCTTGCAAATTGCAGAACATCGCAGATGCGATTAGATCTATCGATAAAATATTTATATTTAATAACTTGTCCAATTTCTTCTTGTGGGCATTTCGAACACGATGGAAACACCTAGCAGACTCGGGAATACGTTATCGGTCCTTATATTTCTCATTGCGTTTCTACCCGTCTACGCGTTTTTCGCCATTACCATAATAATCTCGCGAATTTTTCGATGTGTCGTGGGAATCGCGATTAGTCTACAGAGCGGTAAGAAAACAGAGTTCTTGAATGGCAGCGACTGTTTATTCCTCGTGGCACACGGAAAGAGCAAACTTCAAGAAGCGGGAACTTTATCATTTCAAGGGAAGTTCGATCTCGACTGGATTCGAGATCAGTTTTCGAAAACGCTGCGATCCGACCGCCGTTCTTACTCGCACTTCTACAAATTCCCGAAAAAATGTTTCGGATATTTTTACTGGCAAGAAGACGACAATTTCGATATAAACGATCACATTTCGCTATACGACTGCAAACCGCCGTCAAATTATCAGCAATTAGCGCAACTGTACACCGACATGGTCAACTCGAAGCTCGAGCGAGCCGGCAAATCGCCCTGGAAACTTTTCGTTTTCCCCTTAGCGGACGATTTCCCGAATTTACCAACTCCAGGACCCCATTACGTCTGGCTGATGCTCGCCCACCACGTGCTGTCAGACGGCCTCGGAATGTTTCTAACTTGCGGGGAAGTACTTCAGAAATCAAAGCCAATTCAAGTTCCGTCGAAAACATCAATTATTTCGAGTGTCGTGTCGAAATGC
>JAQFXT010002461.1:0-12050 GCA_034683725.1 Strigamia crassipes
AGGCAAAAAATATGATTTTTAGGCAAAAAATATGATTTTTAGGCAAAAAATATGATTTTTAGGCAAAAAATATGATTTTTAGGCAAAAAATATGATTTTTAGGCAAAAAATATGATTTTTAGGCAAAAAATATGATTTAGACAAAAAAAAATATGATTTAGGAAAAAAAATATAATTTTTAGGCAAAAACAAAATTTTTTCGGATCATATAAAGTAATTTTTAGATCAAAATTTTTTTATTTTGAGACTAGAAAAAATTATTTTCAAGCTAGAGATTTAATATTTACTCCAAACAAATTCTTTCTAAGCCGAAACAACTTACTTTTAGTAAAAAAAAGATCTATCTAAACAAGAAAATTGATAAATTTAAACATAAAAAAAAATTTCAATTTCTAATCTATTTAGTCATCACATTTTAATTGAACAAAAAAAAATTAATCCAAACAAAAAGGGTAGAACAAATAAACCCTAATCAATAAGTGGGATTTTCTATACACACATGAAAATTAAAAGCCTTGCCACAGTTTACCTACTTTAATGAGCAGTTGGGACAGTGCCAAATCAGCAATGCAATTTCAACTTTTATTAATTACATCCAATCCACTCCACAAATACCCAAATATTGATTACAAAACCAAAAAAAAAAAAAAAAATTTTTTTTTTATTACATATTCACATATTTGCTGTTGAGATCTTTTTGTTAGGTTTAGTGACATCGAGTATTAATGATACGTTGCTATGGTTTTCACGATTTATGCTGTTACATGGTTGAAGTTCTACGGTTATTAAAATATTTTGTGTTGTCAACTCTTTGTGGACTTATTTGTACAAGATATTCACTGCAGCTAACAGTTTTTTCCCCTTTCGGATGTACTTGGCGCAACGCTGTAATAAGTCAACGGAGGAAGTCGAGGAGGATCTCCCACCAGCAACTCTGAAACAGGATGTAGGTCCACGACCCTTTGAAAATTGTCAATCCAACTCAATGTGACTTTAGATTGAAAGAGCTGGGAAGGCACGGGGAGGGAGGGGGGAGATGGGGGTGGGGAAGGTCGTGAAACTGGCTCTTGAAAAATCTTGGTGCGTCTTTATATTAGATTCCGGTGGTGACTTGAGCTTAATGGCTTTGTTCTACAAGCAGAGGAGAAAATTTTGTTCTCCTGCTAAATCTAGTCTGGGGGAGAGTGGAGGAGAAAAAAGATGTGTGCTCGCGCGCGTCGCTGTCTCCGTGGAACCCCTATGGACGTCGGTTAAGGAGTGACCAGTTCAAAATGGCAAGATCGTGATGGTACATGTCGGTGCAATCAGCGGGTCTTAGAAGAGCGCTTGAATGACCGTTTGGAGTTTTCTTGCTCGTTGAGAGACAGAGGCGATATAATTAGAGACCTGACACATGAGTGGATCTTGTTTGAATTTTGTCTCGTGTCTCGTGCGAAGGATGTAGTAATTAGTGCACACAAGCTGCCACATGTTCAATTGTGTGTTGTCTGTAAAAAGGGAGTGTTGATTGGTAGTAGAATTAAGTCATTCTCTAAGTATTTCCTGCACTTTTTTTTGCCTTTAATTTGAACACAACAAGAGGGCCTGATTGCAGTGAGGTGTGTTTTTTTTTTTTTTTTTTTTTTTTTTTTTTTTTTTTTTTTTTTTTTAAATAGTAAATGCATTCAAAGTTTCTGTTTTTGCTGTTTTTAGTGTTGCTATAAAGAGAATGAATTAGTGATACAGTAGGGGGTACATAAGCGTTCGGTTTTTCGTGTGACTACGGCTTTGGAATGGCAATAAATTGTCATCAAAAACTTTAAAAACAGAAAACACCAAAACCATAGTGGTTTATTCAACCTTGTTTTGGTTTTTACAACCAAATTCAAAATGGCTGTATAGTTTTGGATTTGCACGATTATTGCATTGTTAAAACTAAGGAGTGTTTTAAAGTGTTTTTTTTTATTTGGTGTTTTTGTTAAGAAATATTTGTTTGTATTTTGTTATTTCTAAAGTGTGGAAATGAGTCAGAAATTTGGAAAGAAGATAAGATTGGGGGTTTTTGAAAATTTGACCCATATTGGAAAAACTGTTGTTCACCCTCTTCAGGTTAATGAACCCTCATGCAGATGTGGGTTAACCCCACCCCCAACTATGACAAATTTTGGTGTTTGGCAAATTGGAGAGGTTTGTTTAATCTTGACCTTTTGCATTGTCTATTTTACTATTTAAGGAGAGGTTTTTGAAGGAATAAAATCAGTAGTGTTTGTAATTTTAACCTTGTTGCTCCATTTCTTGAGTTCGACCATTGCTTTGGACTTTGTGGTAGTTCAAAACCATTTTCTGCATTTTGGGAGAGTTTTGAATGCAAACAGATAAGGAAATTCCACATTATATTAATACGAGATTTAATACGTATTTCAAAATTCTAAAATAGACTTACCGGTAACTGTTAAAAATAAATGAAAGATAGATAGAACAACGAAAGGAATAAACAAACAATGTCATTGTGCAAAAGTTAAACTTTTAATATTTAGAATTAAATTGATTTTATTGTGGCTTAGTTTTAATGCAGGTTAATAGTACCAAATTTGTGTTACAATCTCATAGTTATTCATAGTTCGGCGTGTTGCCAAAACCCGTAAGACGAAAAACTTTCATACTTTTTAAATACAGTTAGTTGCACTTTTGGATTTAGCTTTATTGAGTGAAAGACAAGAGAAACTAAAGGCGTATAGGAAAAAAGCAGCGAAGAGGCAATAATTTTTGAAAATATTGGGATAGATAAGAAACAAGCAAGGCGGCAATGTCGTCTCCAGAAGACCAAACCCCGAGAGTGCATTGGGCGATTACCCAATGGTCCGCAGCAGGCCTGCTTGAAATTCACACGAGATGTCGATTACTTGTTGCCAAAAGGACTATTTGCACAACTGCACCATTGGATTTACAACTCATCTACTTTGATGGCTAAGCCTAGATAAGTTGTCGCTTCAGCGTATGTAAATGCGTAGTATTAAAATAACATTAGGGTGTTTGCGGAAGCAGGGGGCTAAGATGCGAGCTTGCGAACTTGTAATCTTCAATCTTGATGTTTGCGTGTTTTTCGTTGTTGTTGGTCTTAAGTTTTCGGCAACAACCACTTTATATTCAAATACAAAGTGCAAAGGGGTCAGTAAAACCAATATTTTCTGGCCTATTCGGGCGAACATGAGTCAACAACGGTCAAATTGGATTGAAATTGCAACTAATTTATTGGTTATGATTTTAGGCGGTGTAATTAATTTTCATTAAAAGGTTGGATGTGGATGATTTAGTGCTTTTGTCATTACTAACTGCTGTTTAGCTATAGTCCAACGATTAAAATCAGTTTTCTCTTTGCTTGGTTGTGTATTGTCGGTGTTTGATTAATGATTATGATATCAACACTAACCATGAATACGCAATTTCCAGCTGTTGTCACAAAATTGGAATTGTATTACTGTTTACCAATGTTAATTGGCAGTAAATTGCTGTTTGCAATGAGGTTATATTAGTAGGTGTATCCTTATACGCTAAAAGAAATAAATAATAGAAACACATATTCTTGATGTTTAAAATAAATCGCTTGAATCAGGGCTGGACTGGGAACTAATTTCATACCGGGAAATTTTAGGTATCCCGCCGGGCCAGTCCAGCCCTGGCTTGAATGTAAAACTTCAATCCGTCAACATCTTACTTACCCTGAAAATTGAATTTATTTAAATTTCAGCTAAAATTCATTGAATTTATCTAAATTTGAGTTAAAACTCATTGAGTTTATCTAAATTTGAGTTAAAACTCATTTAATTCATCTAAATTTGAGTTAAAACTCATTGAATTTATCTAAATTTGAGTTAAAACTCATTGAATTTATCTAAATTTGAGTTAAAACTCATTGAATTTATCTAAATTTGAGCTAAAATTTAGCTAAAATTTATTGGATTTATTCGCAATTGGTTAATCGAGTAATGCGGAGAGATTCTTGTATAATAGTATAACTTTTTTTAATAAATAAATTAAACAAAAGTCAATTTGTGAGTGAATAAGATTGCTAAAGATTTGCCCACTTTTTTCCATCAGTTTTATTATTTTTATGTGAGCAGTGACTTTTATATGTTGTATAAGATATAGCTTGTGGTATATGGTTTAAAATTTAAAGCTTTTCTATTTTTTATGATTTGTTTAATAGTTAATAGAAATGGAGTTTGGTGACCATCTCTATATTAACAATTAAGTTTTCTTGTTTTTGTCAAAGAAGGTGTGTAAATAAATAAATTGAAAAGGGGAAATTGATGGTATAAAATATTCTATACATATTTACAAAGAATTGGGAAGAGTTTTTGAATCAATAAAGTTTCTAGAATGGGGAAGTAAATCCATGTTGTTCTAATGGGATAAATGACTAACTTAGCAAACATTGATTCAGTTTATCTACTACAAACAGGAAGTATTGGCAGTAAAATTGCTTTTATACAAATAAGGCTATAAATTATTAAGTGGTTGGACACCTGGTGTTTATAAAAACAAAGATACAGAAGAACAGCAGCAGAAGAAGAGGATTTTGTTGTGAAATTGATTTTGGTTTGTAAAAGAAAAAAGAAAAAAAACATTTTTCATGAAATGTTTATTTTGATGTATGCAAAACAAAAGTATGGATCAAAATCTGTTTTTGCTGCAGATTCTCCCAATTCCTTTTTTCTGCTCAAATTGAGTTTGCAAGGGATACAGTTTGATCGAATAGGTTATGTGTAGTAATTGGTTTTTCACCAACATGAAATTGGCTACAGCTCACAAAATGGATGAGTTCAAGTCAGTCAATAGTGGTGAGTCTTCAATTTCAATCAGAAAAAGAAATACACCAGAAATAAAAAAAAAATTGAAGACTGAAAAAAAAATTGGATGAAAAGCTTAATGGAAAAATCCATTCGCTTGTGAAAACATCCAGCATTAAGCATTGAGAATAAACTGAAATGAAAAAATGAGAAAATTTCTTGTATTTTATCAAAATATCAACTGAAGCACAAGAATTGCAGATCTGGTCCAATGAGCATTATAAATCATTTGTTGCTAATGCTTTTAAACAGATTAAAACAAAAACACAATCGACAAACCAAAAGACAAAAGATATAATGGAATATTAGTGTCTAACTCTTTGGTTTGCGATGAACCTGTAGTTAATCGCCATCTTTGACTTCTGGGTCTCTGTAAAAAAAAGAAAAAATTGCATGTAAATGGCAGCAAAACTGAACGAACTAAATCAAATTTGGCGCACAAATGGTGGTATAAAATCCATTTAATCTGTCCTCAACTCACACGTGATCTCTAATTGGTTGTGCTGCCATAATTCGAAATGAAGGATGAGTGGACCCAGCTGGGTCTATAGAAATGTCCAATAAAGCAGAATAAAAGCCAATTTATCTCAAAAGAGCGTTTTTATTTTCATTTTTTCCCGAACAAAGTTTTAATTTCATCCACATCGTTATGTCGGATGGAAATTACCATAAAGCAAGTAATTACCCGGAGTAGTTTGTTGTAGCAAATGCATAAATGGAGTGAATATCGCTCTTTAAATGTGCTCTTCTGTAGAAGGCAATAAAATAAAATTGAAGCCAAATGTGGCAATCCAGTGGGCGCATGTGCTGTACTGTTTTCTCTCTTGCAGGGTTTTTCTTTTGTGTCTGGTTTTTCTTTTACGAGCCAAATAACAAAGGGTTACGATCCGTTGATATGCACGCATAACACTATGACCCTGTGTGCGAAAGGAAAGAAAGAAAAATTGTATTTGATGCACTTTGTACACTCGGGGATGTGAGTGCAGTTAGATTGCATGCATTTATGTGTAATGAGAAAAATTAAATCAAATCCAGAAGGAACTAATTAATACAAATAATTAAAAGTAAATGAAGATTTACGAAAAATAAATGCACGGAAAACAGGAGAAATGTTTCCAAGTGTTTTTTTAATTTTTTCTTTAAATTTTTTCTTTAAATTTTTTTATTATTTATGTTTAGCAGATTTTCGTTTATATTTGTAAATTTCTGTAGAAATTTTATAACGAAAAAGGGTTGACTTGGTTAAAAATGGTTGAATTTGTGTAAAACTTGTCAGAACTGGTTGGATTTGTGTAAAAACGTGTTAAACTAGTGAAAAAGAATACAATTAAGTGTAAAAAAAAACGTGAAACATGAATAAAAACTTGTTAAAACAGGAAAAAAATCGGCAAAAAAAAACAAAAATTGATTATTCGATTTTTATATTTTCGTCAAAACGGGATTAAGAGGATTAAAATTCATGGTCTTGGAGGGCCCCCGCATCATCGTTTTGTATATCAGGTACACTATTCCTATTAAATCGAGTATAGCTATGCCTGGTTTTCTATAATGGCAAATTCAAACGCAGCGTCACTGCTTAGTGCAAACAAAAAAACCAAAAATATAAAGATCTTGGGCCCTCGAACGTAAAACTAGCGCGGACCTCGATGTGTATGAGCTGCACGTAAACCTGTTTTGCAGTCTACGACAGTCCACGTCCACCTGCAGAGCTGGTAGATTAGTTTAAGACAAAAACTTAATTTAGTTGTCACTGACACATTTTGACTGAATTTACTGAATTTACTAAAATTTCTAATTTTTAATTTTCCAGGTTTCTGGTCCGAAGAAATTGACGATGGACCAATTTTATTCTCCCCGATATTAACTCAGAAATACGAATTCGTGGGTGATAGATTCTTCGTAAGTTGCTATGCTAAGGAAGGAGTAAATGCCGTCCGAATCACATGGAAAAATCCCATCAGAGAGATCACTGAGAAGATTGGCAGGTAAGACAGCCCAAAAAAAATTTTTTTTTTTTTTTTTTTTTTTTTTGATATTTTTTCAGGATGAGACATAGTGAAGTAGAATTTTTTTTTAAAAATCGTTTGGTTGAAATAGAATTTCTCTGCTGGCGGTCTGGTTTGATTGCTTCGGAAAATAGATTGCAGCGGCGTGTAATGTGTGAAGAAAACAAATCCAAAACGTTGGAATTGAACAGATGAAAATTACTTCCATACAATTTTATTTTTATTCATTTATTCAATTTATTTATTTATTTATTTATATATTTATTTATTTATTTATTTATATATTTATTTCTAAGTGGAAGTGAGTTTGAAGTGGAATTTTGGTTTTGATTTCCCCGGCGATTACTTTGGCTTTAAATGTTTGTTTACTCCGCTTGTTGGTCCTTGAACCATTTTCTCCTAAATGATATTTTTGGACTTAAAGGATTTTACTCCAGCACTATTCATTTTGTGAATTTGATTTTGAAGAAAACAACATTTTTCTTCTTGCCACACTTGAATGGGATGACATGAATATATTGGGCAAGTCTTTAGCATTTTTCTCAATTTGTAAAAGTAAAAGTTTATTCTCCATACAGAAGAGCTATTTTTCTCCAGCTAATGTCATGTGTTGTAAAGGATTCTTACAATTTCCTGCGAGAAAAAAAATGTTGAGAATTTGTATTCGCTGCTTAGAAATAGGCTGGTGTGAAAACAGCAAACATCTTCTCTGCACAGTGGGCTTTGAATAATGATCTCTCATTTGCATCCAGAGCTGCTCGTCAGCATGCTAAAAAATAAAATAAAATGGATTTTGTCAAGGGGAAAAAAGGACACAAAAAAAAATAAGATGTTTTTCAACTTAATAGTGTTCGTTTTTTCTTGTGTTTTTTTTTTTTTAGATTATTTTGTTTTATAAATATAAATAAATGTATTTGTTTGTTTTAGGCTTCATGTGGAGGAAGGGAATATGCCGCCTGGTGGTGTTGATATCATTTTTGAGAAAGTCACCCTGAGAGATCAGGGCCGCTATCACTGCTCAGCCATAGTGGATGGCAAAGAAGTGTCCAAGTCGTTCGAGTTACATGTGTATAGTAAGTATTTTTTTTATTATTGATTCTTCATTAACGGCAAATGTGAGTGTTCAGAAAAGTTTAATATTTTGTTAAATTATAAATTTGGACACTTTATCCAAAAAAGTATTGCGTTTCTGGTATTGGTACTGTACTGAGTATCGCAACCACCACTGTTTATGTACAGATTTGTAAATTATATTGGTTATATTAGAGTACATCTAGCATCACAAGGTTTTTTTTTGTTTAAAACATAAACTACGATCTAGTTGGTGATGACTGCGCAATTTCCATTGTTTATGGTATATAAAAACTGATCATGGTTTTCATGGGGGTGTGAGAAAATATTTTGAGAATCTAAGGGGTGCCGAACTCTGAAAAGGTTAAAAACCATTGCTCTAGATGGTATGAAAATAGTATGTTCCTTTCGCAAGAAAGACGTAAACAAGTAAATACGGTGGCCGATCAATTCTCTGTGGAGCCCATAAGCACAGGCATATTGGGGGCCCTCAAAGATCGGCATGGAGACAAAAAGTGCAGTTTTTAGCTACATACAATGCAATTATTTGCAAAAGTGAATATTTATAAACAATATCGAATAAAATAATTAATTTTTGGTGAAGAAATTAAAGGTTGGGGCTGCAAAAGATTGACATACTGACAATGGAATGGGTATGGTACCCTTAAAATACTCTCAAACAACGTGAAAAAATTTTTTTTTTGAAATTATGGCAAAATGGGCAATTGCCGTAATAACCGCTTTATGCCATACTTGCTCATGCTATCATTTCTGTTCAGAGACATTTGCTTTTTTATTTAAAAAAAAAATTTTTTTGTCGTTGACAAATCGCAAACACTTGAGATTTTTTGGTGAAAAAATAGTGGGGATTTATAATGTCTCATTTTTCACATTCGCATTTTAAATGTCGTCTGCGAAATCGTAAAACGTCTAATATTTCACCTTAGCGGCACAAAAATTAAATATTTAGATGTGTTGATTAAAGAACTAGTGCACAAGTGGAATGAAGAATAAAAATTCACAGGGAATGTTTAATGCCACAATGTTTTATGTTTATTTTTTTTATTTTTTATTTACTGCGTAATGGAGACGTAGAAAATACATCGTTAACATGTCACGTGACATATACAAAACCTTAAGCTAAATGGTGTAGCACTTAAACAACTAAACCGGAAATAGATAATAAAACTACATTGTTCTAACAGTAGTGAGTTACAGTTGAACCTAAAAGAAGTACTTCCGGTTTGTGACAAAGCTCCTTAAACAACGCCTATGGGTTGCAGGGATTGCAGACTTTTTGACATGTCCTGGTATTAAGAGAGATAGATTATGTGCATTTTATATTCCTCCAACTTTGCTCTTTTGCAAGGAGACATTTTGCAGGAAGTGACAAATGACTAATGCCAAAGCAAGGAAATAAAGTCTTTTTTTGTTTGCAAGTTTTGGTGGGAGTCAAAGTGATATGTTATTGGTAATGAATCCTTTTGTAAATTTTGGACAATAGCTCTAGAATGTATCTTCTGGCTATCTCTTTTTCTCTCATAAGATATGCAACAATAAACTATTCAATAAATGATAAGACTATGTGTATGTTTTAGTGTTGACGCAGTGAACATCGACCAATGTCGGCCAAACCACGTTTCACCGAGGCTAGGACTCCAATGTAGTCGATTATTGGGTCGCCATGATAAATTCTCTTTTGGAATTTTTCAACGACATTGTTGAAATCACAAGTGAAATTCTTCTAGTGCAGAATGATTTCCTAACAAATTAAGATGTTTATTGTAGCGGGTAATTGGAGGCTAAGTTGGGAAATGGGCCAATTTGGCCCAGAAATGGCCACTGAACAGCATGAAAGGATTAACAAGGGATATTGTTTTCAACAGCAGGAAAGCACCCTTGTGTGTGCTGCATCTCAAACAATGCAACAATTAGTTTGCGTTTACAGCATTAAATGTGCTTTTTACAATGTGGTTACGAGAGGATAACACCAACTTGACCTCAATTGTTACACTTTTTGAATTGTCACAACACATCAATAGACACATTTGTTTAAAACAATTGTTCAGGCACAAAGTTGAAATGTTTATTTGAATTTTTCGAACAATGCTCGAATATTTTTATTTATTGTTTTAATAATTGTGTTTTGTTTTGTTTTAATTATTTTTTAATTGGATAATTCCACGCCATTTTAATTCTCCTGGGTGTGTTAAGAAGCAATTTTGGATTTTAAAGCGGTTAGTTTTGCCAGGCACACTGGCACACCATTTCGGCTGCAATCAATATGGCCGTCGATCCGAGTTAGATGGAATTAGAGAGATATGTTAATTAAATTTCCATGTCAACGTGATGGAAAAACAAGTTGGGACTAGAAAAAGGGAAATTTGGAGAGGAATGCAAAAGCAAGTGTTTGCAATGAATTAAGTTAGGGGGAGGGGAAAGTTGTTTTTCTTAGATGAGAAATTTAATAAGTATTTGAAATTGGCTCCCATTAAAGGAGCTGTGTATCCAAAATGGGACCCATTTATGCGTTTTAAATGGAAATCAAAATATTTTTTTCAATAAAGAATTTTGTTTTAAATTTAAAAAAATGCTAATTTTTTTTTTTTTTTTTTCTGGTTTTGGTTGTTTGAATGTTTTGGGTCCTGTTCATTAGAGATTGGATTTTTCGAGTTGATTGATGCTTGCTGACATGTTTCAATTGGGATCATGTTTAAAATCGATATAAATCTGTCGACAGATTTGAGAAGTAGCTGTTAATTAATTTTCACATAAAAGTTAATATACTGTGAGCAGACCTTAATAAGGGTGTTATTATAGCTTCTGTTTCAATTCTTATTTTGAACTCTCTTTAGGGGAGAAATATTATGGTTTTTTTAGATCCAGTGATTCCACTGATGGTAGCTTTATCCAGAGGACCAATATTCACTCATATTGTATATGGATTTACAAATTAGCAAACTGAATCATAAGAGTTGATGATTTCTTCAGTTTGATTTGCAGCTGGATTTGCTGGATTTGCAGTTGATTTGCTGGATTTGCAGTTGATTTGCTGGATTTGCAGTTGATTTGTTAGATTTGAATTTAAAATGGCGTCTTAGACTAACCTGTGATGTGATTAGATGTTTTTTGCTTATTAATGATCGGAATGTTGGCAATATCCATTATTAGAAGTGGGTTGTCGGAACTCAGTTAAGTAAGGAGCTTTATGGGTCTAGACTCTAGACGAAGGGACCAACACTTAGTACGGATTTACAAATTAGCTAATTGAATCATAGGATTTGCTAAGCGTGATTTGCAGATTTGCAACAAGATTTGCATCAAAATTTGATAGATTTGTAGCTGATTGAGTGGATTTGCAGCTGATTTAAATGGATTTGCAGCTGATTTAAATGGATTTGCAGCTAATTTTAGTGGATTTGCAGCTAATTTAAGTGGATTTGCAGCTAATTTAAGTGGGTTTGCAGCTAATTTAAGTGGGCTTGCAGCTGATTGTAGCGGAATTGCAGCTGATTTAATGAATTTGCAGATGATTATAGCGGAATTGCAGCTGATTTTAGTGGATTTGCTGCTGATTACAGTGTATTTGCAGCTGATTTTAGTGGATTTCCACCAAAATTTGCTTGATTTGTAGCTGATTTAATGAATTAGCAGTCAATTTAATAAATTTGCAGCTAATTGAGTGGATTTGAAGCTGATTTTAGTGGATTTGAAGCTGGTTTTAGTGGATTTGCAGCTGATTTAAATGGATTTGCAGCTGATTTAAATGGATTTGCAGCTAATTTTAGTGGATTTGCAGCTAATTTAAGTGGATTTGCAGCTAATTTAAGTGCATTTGAAGCTGATTTTAGTGGATTTGAAGCTGGTTTTAGTGGATTTGAAGCTGATTTTAGTGAATTTGCAGCTAAATTTAGTGGATTTGAAGCTGAATTTAGTGGATTTGCAGCTGATTTATTGAATTTCCAGCTGAATTATTAGATTTTCAGTTGATTTATTCGATTTTCAGCTGATTTATTCGATTTTCAGCTGATTTATTCGATTTTCAGCTGATTTATTCGATTTTCAGTTGATTTATTCGATTTTCAGCTGATTTATTCGATTTTCAGCTGATTTATTCGATTTTCAGCTGATTTATTCGATTTTC
>JAQFXT010002462.1:0-12043 GCA_034683725.1 Strigamia crassipes
GATCTCGCGAGGTTTTACAAGATCTCGCGAGGTTTTACAAGATCTCGCGAGGTTTTACAAGATCTCGCGAGGTTTTACAAGATCTCGCGAGGTTTTAAAAGATCTCGCGAGGTTTTAAAAGATCTCGCGAGATTTTGCGAGATTTTGTAAGTTTTTAAATTTTTCTCACATTTTCGATTGTCGGTGCTCGGTGCTAATTCATCGGATGAAATTTTTCTTTTAATTTATTTTGTTTTATTCTCTACACGCATGTTTTGCAGAGAAATCAACCGTCGTAACTCTAATAGAATTTATTAGTGATATCGTTATTTGTCCGACGAATTTTGATTTACATCGATTTATTTACGTTATTTATCTTCGGATATTAGTCATTCTAGTGTCGTCTCGTTTATTGAATAAATTGAATAAATGAATTAGAGTTACTGCAGTTGGCTTCCCCGCAAAACACGTGCATAAGGCCGGAGATGTTGCAATTTCTCGGCCGAATGCAGTTGACTTACAACGGCACAGAATTTCGCCAAAACATTTTTGAATAAATAAAATAAACCAAACAAACGAGTGAATGAAACGAAATAAATACTTTTATTATAAGTTTGGTTTGTAACAAAAACACAAAAAAAATATTTCATCCGATAAATTGGCACCCAATCACCTCCTGGACCGATGAATTGCCGGACGAATGAATTGTCGGATGACGTTCTTTCGGACCATAAAGTATATTATTTTATATTTATTTTTATACGTATTTTAAAAGAATTTTTAGATTTCATATAATTCATTGGTTTCACACGTTTAATTCGTTCCATGGGCACCTACACAAATCTGCTCCTGATTGCTGGGCCCCTCCGTCGGTAGTGCACCGGGCCCTCTCGAAGCGTTAATCTAGCCCTAGATCTAGTGTCGTAATTCAAACGTGCATTGTTTATACGTGCATTTAAATAAATTTCTACAACGAAAACGATTAACGTTAAACAAATTGCGCAAAACAAAAACACAAATGCGCTTATTGTTACATAAATTGAAATTGGTTTAAATGGATTATTATCGTCACAAATTCTTGTCGGACTGAAACTATCTTCCAAGTGGGTAAGAAGGCCAAATTCTTTCAGTAACATCAAACTGAAAACAAAAAATTAAATTCTAATTAGATGACGATTGAAATTGCAAGTTAAAAAATTATTATTTTTTTGTTACTTTTGGCCAAATACTTCGGGATATTTCGATCGCTTTCGAAATCCAACGTGCAAATAAATGCGGTAATGAGTTTTTATTATTTGATGGCGGCAGTCGCTTTTTAAGTCGTGTTTAAATAAGTCGTAATAATGTAGAAACGCATTGAAGCCAGTGAAAACTCCATCGTAAGCTGCTTGTTTATCACTTAAGAGTCCTTTTGTGGGTCCTTTTTCCATTATTTTCCACAAACGGAGCATGGTACCGGATTTAGCGCTCTTTTAAAAAGAAGTTTGATTGTGATTGGAATTACGCATGTATTGGTTTACCTTTAAAATCGAATCCATAGAGTAATCTTTATGCGCATTGATCTGGAATCGTCCGTCATTAAGTAAATCTTCCAACGTTTCGTACAAATTCGACTTTGAAGTAGCTGTCAGTGATGCAAACACCACAGCACTGTACATTGCCAAAATGCAGAAGAAAAACAAAGATGACAAAAATTTAAATATATTTTCTTGAAAACTTAAATCTGCAAAAAAAGAAGAAAAAAAACATTATTTCATTAATCCAGTAGATTTTGCTATCTGGGCGATTTTGCGATCTGGGCAATTTTGCGATCTGGGCGATTTTGCGATCTGGGCGATTTTGCGATCTGGGCGATTTTGCAATTTTGTGTTTGTTGTCACGTGATATCAGTTCCACCAAAAACAAAAGCATTTCTTTGTGCATTTTAAACTTACTTAATTTCAATTTAGATCTTCTTGTATAACATTTTTGAAAAATGTCAAAGATGTTAGAAATTGTGATAGCAAAAATGATGACAATGATCCAGCAGAACCAATGCAGTGGCTTCAAGAATGTCTCCCATTGAAAGTCGTGGGTTTCAAATGAACTGCGGATTACAACTGCAACGGAGTCTGATTTTGTTGCTAATGTAACGCAAGCAAAATCACGCAACACGTGCGATGATAACACAAACGGGTTAGTCATTGTGTCAATTTCCTACGATTTATTAAAAGAAGATCATTAGTTCTTTAAAAAAAGGATTTTACTGGTGTCAAATAGTGGTCTTTTTCATGTTTGATAGGTTAAATACGCATTAGTTGTTTGAAATTGTGATGTTTCTATGTCTAGCAGCATTGCAGATTGTAGAAAGACGATAATTACGAAAACCACTATAAGCAACCAGCTCATCTTGTTTTATCATGGATAGAGTACATTATCTTTGACCATGCCACGAATTGTCGGAGTGTCTCCTGGTGACTTTAATTGATTTCCATATACTGGAACTGCCCTACAATAGATTAAACTATACATTGTGACAATTGATTGTTGTTATTATAAGTAATAGCAAATCAAGAAGACTATATATGGTGTAAAGAACAAAGATGAGTGAAAAATCACAATAATTTTTTCTCTTAATCGTAGCTTACACAAATTAACGATAAATTAAAATCTGTTCTATGGAATTACCATTGTAGCAACAGTCAACCACAAAAGTTGTGAGTGTTTGGCTACAGATGCCACGTGGTTAAGGGGTGGCCACGTGTTGCCGGTGGCAACACATACGATAGAATGAAATAACACACAAAGACGCACTTATTTAAATGATTGACACTTTATTACGCTTGTCTAGGGGGCTAATGCACCTACTGCATGTTACATCCTTAGCATGGAGTTCTCCTAACTCCATCCTAGGTTTCTGACCGCATGGCCAGCAAGTTCTAAGTGATTTCTATTGCGCCATTTCTAGTCAGACATGGCGCACATAACCCATAAATTCCAAAAATTGGTTAGCATAACTTACCTTAAATTCATCATGGGACAAAGATAAAGTGCTAGTAAATCATATATAAATCCTCCAAAGACATGGGTGCCATTTGGAAATGTTTTCAGAATAAGACCATCAGGCATAAACTGCAAATAGGATTTATTTGATAGAAAAGATATATATATATATACTATATTGGGTAGTACTCACCAAGAAAATTCCAACTGTCAAATTTTGTTTTTGTAAAACAATCGATCTATTTATTGGTACTTTCGAAAAAGAGCAATCTTGTTGAAAACAATTTATAAGAATCTTGGTCGGCACAATAGCATTATCAGCGACATTATAATCCATGTTATAAATGCCGATATCCTTAAAATATTCGCCCATATTTTAAATTGTTTTATCACATTTTCACGCAAGCTTACCTCGCAATTTGCACTTGTGTTGTACGTCAATAAATAAACTTCATTCTGCCTCCAAACAATCAAATCCTGTATTTTGCGATATATCTCACGCGTTAATGTTCTTTTGGCACGATTGAATAAAAATATAATTTTAAATTTTTTAATTGAACAAGGTAAACAAAAATGCTAAAAAAAAAAGTAAATTGTATATCAGTATGTTGCTAATTATTTAAAATAACAAAGAAATACCTCGTCATTATCAATGAGAATCTCATTCCAAAACCGAGTTTCGTTTAACCACACAACCATTAAAATGACATTTGCGTGAGTATTTGTTAGTATCGTTGAAATATTTTCTTTGGTATGGTTACTTAAACGGAAGATTGTAAACTGATGAAAAAATTTCCACGGACTTATTACGGAAATTGCTTCTTCTTCGTGATTAAATAGAAACAAAATATTTACAAGGAGGTTTAAATTAATATGCATCAGTGACGGATCATCTTGCACATCTTGCACATCTTGCACAAATTCTTCAAAATTTTCTTAGTTTTTTAAATTTCTTGGAATTTTATTAATTTTGTCAACAGTTAATCAAGAGTTGCTTAAAATTGCTGAGAATTGCTCAACGTTGTCAGGAGTCTTCATTCACCCACGACTTTCATGGTTTGTGCTTCGAGGTTTCCAAATGCATGATGTGCCACTGATAAGCGTATACACAACTTACCTTCATTATAAATATGGATAGCAAACCTTGGTTTAATTGCCCGCACAAATTGTGAAATACTGTCTCCAAGTTGATGCGTACATTCTGAGTCTAAATAAAATTTCATAGTGCTATCAATGTCTTAAAATGATGTTTTGAGCCAACATCTCAAGATCAAAGTATTAAAAATATAAGGTGTCCGGAAGCCAGCTTGTATTTAATGAGTATGTATTTAAATCACATGTACTTGGCTCAGTACGTAGTGGATCGGTTTCTGTTTACCAACTTCTAGATAATACGCAGTTTGCGCCATGGACTTTTACGTTATAAAAACCCCCGTTATGCCTATTACTATAGTAGAAAACTCGTAAGTCTAACGGAGCTTACGCTATATCGAAAAATAGCGTAGCCAATTCGGCAATTCTCCAGTGTTTACGTCGCTGCGACGTCACTGACCAAAAATTGCGATTTGCAATGACCTCGTTCGCCGCCATTTTGAATTCTCCGCTTCATTCGCGAGAGGAGCGCACGTTACTGTTTATCTCATTGTTTTCCTTTGGAAATCATTCCAATTCGCAATAATAAAGTTGTGGTATTGTTTCGAATTAGTTAAAACAGATATTGTATCTATATTTAATATAAGAAACAGTTCCTAGTTTCGAAAATCACGTGACTTTGTAAGGTAAGTTGACTTTTATAACTGTAACGTGAAAGCGCGAGCGCAAACTGAACTCTTATATATCTACGTTACAATATTTATAGGTTATAAATATTGTAACGTAAAAATATAAAATTGACTATAATTTTAAGGGAAAACTACATGGTGCAAACTGTGAAATGATTAAAGGCTCAATTACCATTAATACTGTGTCTCTACCCGCTTATTATGTGAGCATGCATCCGTTATTGGAGAAACTCGTACCTAAGATTGCCCCGATAACAATCATGCCATTCCTACGGTAATTAGGTATTGTCGTGTTTTGTGTTTTACAATTATGGTATTGTGGCATTTTAACATGTTTTAAAGCTGATCTTAAATTGCGGAGAGTAAGTAAAGTTTTAAAATCTCCTTACCGAAATTGTTTTCTTGGTAAATCGTTTTGTTTCCAGTCCTCACGAATTCTCCAGTCCTCACGAATTCACCAGTTTTAAAAATCAACATCAAGAGAAAACTAATCCACATCAATCTATTCATTCTCAGCAATTTGCAATCCAACATTTTGACCCAAAAACTTATTTTCCAGTGTTAAAATATGTTGTTGACTTCACCTTAATTGCTGTTGCCGCGGTGATAATCTGTAGGAAATTTAGGCAATTATATTTCTTATTTAAAACAGTTGCAAAGTTTTATGACGCTTTCAGTTCACATTATCTGCTGAAGTACCATTACCATATATTTAAAAAGTACAATTTCATTAACTAGTGTGCACGCATGGTTATTGAGTAAAAGCAGAATACTAACCTGAAATAATAACCTCTATATGACCTCTATATGACCTTAAACTGCAGATAAAAATCAGCATTAACTCAATTGTGTGTAATACGAGCAGGTAAATTTACCCATGCATCACGAAATGCATCTATTATAGTCTACACAACAAAAATGGATTTTCCATTTTCTATTTTCCATCCCACCCCACAGATGTGGCACAGGATATTCTGAGGAACATGGCGGAACGGCGGAACATCTGGAACCGAGAAACGGGCACGATTCTGAGGAACTCCGGAACATGGCAGAACATGGCGAAACATGCAAAACCCAAGATCGGAATTTTTCTGGCGTTCCGCCACTTTATTTGAACGTTCCGCCAATTTTTTTGGTTGTTTCAGCACTTTGTCGGGTTTTTTGCCATTTTTTTCGGGCGTTCTGCCATTTTTTTCGGGCGTTCCGCCACTTTATTTTGACACACCGCTTATTTTTTACCATTCCGTCGCTTATTTGGCCATTCGGCCACTTTATTTTGACTTTTTTTTTTACTGTTGTTTGGCCATTTGTTTTAAAGTGTCTTAAAGTATTGATTGAAATAATTAAACAACATTTTATAATTTTATTTTATTTATTTCATTATCAAAAAATCATTTTATTTTATTTTATTTATTTTATTATCAAAAAATAATCAATCAAATCATAATTTCGTTTTGTCGCAAATTCAGATCTTGGGTTTTCGTTGTTTTGCCATGTTCTGCCATGTTCCGCCGTTCCTCAGAATTGCGCTCGTTTTGCGGTTCCGGGTTTTCCAAAAATCCGGATGTTCTGCCGTTCCGCCATGTTCCTCAGAATATCATGTGCTCACAGATGCTAAATTTGGGTTAATATTGTGATGAATTTTGGGGTAAAATAGTTAACTAAATAATAAAAAAAAACAGTGTGAAGTTTGAAAACTACCATGAATTCTCTGATTGTGTATGGGCGCACTATAGGAAAAATGAAATTTTCCCAAACGCTCTATTAGAGACCCGCGCATTAATGGTGAGTATACATTGGTATTTACATTGTGTTTGCACTAAAACCAATTTTGAGAAACCTGTAAATTGCTGAAATCAATGGGAAAATACACTTTGCACGATACTTTTTTCCCTTAACGTTATAAAAGTTTTGTTACGCTATATTTATATCATGTGACTGATCATGTGACTGATCATGTGACTGCCAGACAAAAAATGGAAGCTGCGGAAGCACTTGCGGTTTTTTCTCCAGAAGACTTGGGTGATTACTATGTTTATTTGGGAATAAAAAATGCTTTAAAAGAGAAGAAGCTGTTGTACAACACAGCAGCATTTAATATTGAAAGTATACCAACAGAAAACTTTCATTATTTATTTAGATTTGCAATTTTTGACTGACGACGTCATTAGTGGAAAATTACCGGATTGGCCGCGCTATTTCCAGTTATGCGGTAAGCTCCGTTAGAGTTATGACTTTTTCACTAAACTTATAACTATACCGAGACTTTTTATAATGGAAAAGTATGTGGCGCAAACTGTGTATTATCAATTAAACCGATCAATGTGATTAATTTACAGGAATATTGGAATAATTAATTTGCATAACATAACAAATATTATTCAGACCATTGTCATAATGTTCATCACGGCCTTGCTGCACTGTATTGTTGCCAGGTCTTGTTTCTGGCAACCCAGCGCACAATCACAGAATTCACCGAGATGAAGTTAGGCTTACTTTTTCATCCATACTACACCAAATTGGCGTAGTTTACACAGGAATTCTGTCCAGCAACAGGTAAAAAATTAATTGCAAATTTTAAACTTCTTTTCTAATGTGAATGGAACAGGCAGATCAAACGAAGACTAAGACAAAAATAATATCTTTCTAGTTCCATACCGATACAAATGGCAACCACGACGTCTCCTCCTTTTGAATCACCATTCCCATTCCTCCACTTTACAGCCAAGAAATGGGATTTGTATGTGGAACAATTTGAACAGTTGGCCGTGTTGAATTTTATTGGGGCCACGTCCAAGAGGGCCGCAGGAACATGTTGATCCACAATTAATGACGTTTGACAAGATCGCGGATAAAAAACGCAACCACTTTTAAAACAGGTATAACGTCAAATTTTACAAATAATTATTTATTACCTGATTTTTCATTAAGTGTAAATACATCTGCAGTGTGCCCGGGTACTAGTTTTAGTGTACATGATAGAAAAAAATCTCATAACTTATTTATACATTAAGAAAAAGTTTTCAAATGTTATCTGTAGTTAATCTGAACAATACGCCACATAGTGCCATTCTGCTTCGAGAAGTGCGAGATCCTATAAATCCATTACTCCTGATTCATGGACTTCCTTGTCGGAAGTGCATCAGGGCCCGCTGAAACCTTAATACAACCCTGAATCTAGTATTGCGATTAAATCGTGCATTGCGATTTTTGTTTACACGTGCGTTAAAACAAATCTCTACAATGAATACTATTAAACTTAAGCAAATCGCACTAAGCATAAACAAAAATGCACTTATTGTTACATAAATTGATATTGGTTTAAATAGCTTTTTATCATCGCAAATTCTTGTCGGACTGAAACTATCTTCCAAGTGGGTAAGAAGGCCAAATTCTTTCAGTAACATCAAACTGAAAACAAAAAATTAAATTCTAATTAGATGACAATTGAAACTGCATGTTGAAAATTATTTTCTGTTACTTTTGGCCAAATACTTCGGGATATTTCGAACGCTTTCGAAATCCAACGTGCAAATAAATGCGGTACTGAGTGATTATTATTTGATAACGGCAGTCGGTTTTCAAGTCGTGTTTAAATAAGTCACGATAATGTATAAAGGCATTGAAACCAGTGAAAACTCCATCATAAGCTGCTTGTTTATCACCTGTGAGCCCTTTTGTGGGCCCTTTTTCCATTATTTTCCACAAACGGAGCATGGTACCGGATTTAGCGCTCTATTAAAAAAAAGTTTAATTGTGATTGGTATTACCTTTTGTGAGTTTTTGGCTACAGTCGCCACGTGGTCAAGAGGATGGCCACATGACGCTGGCCGCAACACCCACGATAAATCCAAAGAACCACACAAAGACGCAGAATTTAATTAGGAATATATCTTTATTAAGATGGGTTGTCTAAGGGCCAGTGCACCTATGTGTGATATCCGTTTACAAGGAATTCCTCAACTCCGCTGGTCACGCGATTGCAGACGGCGTGGCCAGCGAGTGCATGATTTCTATCACGCCTTACGTTAGGAACGCATGGTGCACACAACTGAGACGCTCAGGTCAGAACAGACACAAAGAGCCAGAAGTCGCCGTGCATCGTGTCGGGTCTTGTGCGGATGCGGGAAACAGGCCATGTGAGCCTTACCCGTGTCATGTCGCAAGACAGACTGCCTTGCGGAAGTCGTTAAAGCCCCGTGCATGCAACTTTTGGTTCTTGCTGGGTCCTTGTGTCCGATTGGCCATAATCGGATTGCTGCTTCACCTATTGCTATGGAGCTGCAGAAGGGACCGCTACATGGTCACACTTTTAAGTGAGCTATTCTTCATTTAAAAACAATAAAACAGGAATAATCCAATACATATTTACTGGCTTACCTTTAAAATCGCATCCATAGAGTGATCTTTGTGCGCAATGATCTGAAACCTTCCATCATCAAGTAAATCTTCCAACGTTTCATACAAATTCGACTTTGAAGTAACTGTTAATGATGCAAACAATACAGCACTGTACATTGCAAAAACGTAAAAAAAAAACAAAAATTTTACAAAATTAAAAGTATTTTCTTGAAAACTGAAATCTGCAAAGAATAGAAGACAAAAAAAAAAAACACATTAGAAGGTTTCATTAATCCAGTCAATTTTGCGATTTGGGCAATTTTGCAATTTGGCAGTTGTCATGTGATAGCAGTTCCACCAAAACAAAAGCATTTCTTAGTGCATTTTAAACTTACTTAATTTTAATTTTAATTGTGTTTTACAACATTTTTGTAAAATATCACTGATAATAGAAGCTATAATAGCAAAAATGATGATAATGATCCAGCACAGCCAATGCAGAGGCTTCAAGAATGTCTCCCATTGAAAGTCGTGGGTTTCAAATGATCTTCGGATTACAACTGCAACGGAATCTGATTTTGTTGCTAATGTAACGCAAGAAAAATCACGCATCACATGTGATGACAACACAAATGGGTTAGTCATTGTGTCAATTTCCTGTGATGTATTAAAAGAAGAAAATTAGCTCTTTAAAAAAAGATTACAAAAATTACAAGTTGCAAATAGTGGTCTTTTCATTTACAAACAATTTGTAACCAAATGTGCAAATATAGAAAATGAAATATAGAAAAGCAAGTCTTTTCAAACTAAAGATAAATTAGGAACAATCAACTTTAAGAATTATTTTTGACGGCACGCTGAAGATTTACGGAGAAAAGGAAACGGTGCCAAATATTTACTAAAACTCTTCTGTCTTTTTCCCGCAGGACAGGATTGGGTCCAAAGACATTGCTGCTTCTAGGATCTAGCCAAGATGGCTAACTGTTTGTTTATCCTTGCCAACTGTAGTCAGGGGATAATATTGGAAATCTATTGTTTCTAGTTGGCTGCATTCTGTTTTTTTTAGCTGTATTGTTTGGGGCCAACAATATAGCAAAGATGGTTTTTCTAGTGGTGTCAATTTACCACAAAAACCACTATATGTAACCGGTTCATTTTGTTTTATTATGTATGGATGGAGTACATTATTTATAATCATTTGACGAATTGCTGGAGTGTCTCCTGGTGATTTTAATTGATTTCCATACATTGGAACTGGCCTGAAATAGATTCAGCTTTAGAATATGACAACAATTGTTGCTGTAGCAAGTAATAGCAAATCAAGACAACTATATGTAAAGAACAAAAATGAGTCAAAAGTTTCAACAATCTTTATCCTCTTGGTCATACATTACACAAATTAAAAAAAGCATAAAATTTGCTTTATGGCATTTTAATTGTAGCAACAGTCAGCCATAATAGTTTTGAGTCCAAATGACATTATACTAAAAATTAAAAAAATTGGTTAGCATAAATTACCTTAAATTCATCATGGGACAAAGATAAAGTGCTAGTAAATCATATATAAATCCACCAAAGACATGGGTGCCATTTGGAAATGTTTCCAAAATAAGTCCATCAGGCATAAACTGCAAATTTATTATTGAAAAAAAAATTAATATGCCTCTATCGGCTAATTTATGAGGATTGTCATCTGGATTTGTTTGGAAGAAAAGTGATATATATATACTATATTGGGTAGTACTCACCAAAAAAATTCCAACTGTCAAATTTTGTTTTTGTAAAACAATCGATCTATTTTTTGGTACTTTCGAAAAAGAGCAATCTTGTTGAAAACAATTTATAAGAATCTTAGTCGGCACAATAGCATTATCAGCGACATCAAAATCCATGTTATAAATGCCGATATCCTAAAAATATTCCCCAAATTATTTTATCACAATTTTACTCAAGCTTACCTCGCAATTTGCACTTGTGTTGTACGTCAATAAATAAACTTCATTCTGCCTCCAAACAATCAAATCCTGTATTTTGCGATATAACTCACGCGTTAATGTTTTTTTGGCATGATTAAATAAAAATAAAATTTTAAATTTTTTAATTAAACAAGGTAAACAAAAACGCTAGAAAAAGTAAAGTGTACATCAGTATGTTGCTTAATATTTCAAATCACAAAGAAATACCTCATCATTATCAATGAGAATCTCATTCCAAAACTGTGTTTCGTTTAACCACACAATCATTAAAATGACATCCGCGTGAGCATTTGTTAATACTTTCGAAATGTTCCCTTTGGTGTAGTTACTTAGACGGAAGGTTGTAAACTGATGAAAAAATCTCCATGGACTCATTACGGAAATTGCCTCTTCTTCATGAAAAAGTAGAAAGTAAATATATATATGTTTCTTTATAATGAAGCTTGAGTTAATGTGCATCAGTGACGGATCATCGCATAGAAGCGCTTACGTGCACCAAGAACCGCGATACCCGCACCCGCAGGGCCGGCCCCGAGGGGGGTGCAGCGGTTACAAGGCATCCGGGCCCCGAGTCTTATAGGGGCCCTCCAAAAAAAAAAAAAAAAAAAAATTTATAAAATTCAAAAAAATTTAAATGAAATAAATCAATACATCAATGGTTGCATCAATCAACAGTGTTCACGTTACGTGAATACACTGTTTTTCGTTGCGTCATACGACACAACTTCTATACACTCCATATCTTTTTCTTTTGGGGCCCCACAATTATTTTCGCACCCGGGCCTAGACTTGAAGAAGGCCGGCCCTGCGCACCTGCAGGTTGCTCATTAAGACCCCAAATGTGCATAAACGTAATTTACCTTCATTATAAACAAGAAAAGCAATCTTTGGTTTAAGTGCCAGGATAAATTGTGAAATACTGTCTCCAATTTGATACATACATTTTGCATCTAAATAAAATTTCAAAGTGTTATCAATGTCTTA
>JAQFXT010002463.1:0-12042 GCA_034683725.1 Strigamia crassipes
TGTTCATATTTTGCCGCGACTTGTAATCGAGGGCGACTTGTAAACGAGGGCGACTTTTAATCAAAGAAATACGGTATATTCAGGGTTGCACGCGTTACTGCAATTTGGTAACTAGTTATCATTACTTAGTCAAAAAAGTAACTAGTTATCATTACCGTTATTTAGTCAAAAAAGTAACTAGTTATCATTACCGTCATTTAGTCAAAAAAGTAACTAGTTATCATTACCGTTATTTAGTCAAAAAAGTAACTAGTTATCATTACCGTTATTTAGTCAAAAAAGTAACTAGTTATTATTACCGTTATTTAGTTAAAAAAGTAACCAGTTACCATTACGTTATATGACTTACTGAGCAAAACCCTGGGCAAAACACACTGGGACATAAACCCATCTAATGCTAAAAACTTCCTCTAAGCACCGCAAGATCGGTCACCGGGCGCTGACCCATAGTTCTGGAATCGTAATAGTCTCTCTCTAGACTAGGCAAACTGAAACGTGACTGAAATTTCGTAAAAGTGTTATTTTTTTTTGTTTTTAACTAAAGGGGATAGACAGGATTAATACCTTAAGAGAGGCCCTAAGCACTTGAAACATTTTGTATAAGCCTAATTCAAAATGTATAGTAATTATTAACGTATTTAAAATGGCGCGGTGCTCTAAGCACGGGCTTATATTGTTTAATGGTTAATCCCGGCCCTGGGGATGGAGTTACGATCGAGTATTTATTTCCGATAATATTCAATGATACGTGTTTAATCTGTTGATTAAGCTGAAATTATTGGAAAGAAAAACCTTTATTCCCTGACAAATGATGCATACATACAAATTACTTCCTGCTCAGTCTCGGCGGACTAGGTGCCGGGTGTAAAGCGTCTCCCTGGAAACTGGGCATCCCTCCAGATCGGGTTTTTTCCAGGACCAGATCTAGAGGGAGTTGATTAGAACAGCATTTTGAAAAATACCGTTATGTATGTTTGTGTATGTAGAAACTGAAGATATTTTTTCCGGGGGTGCGAGAAAATCTTTTGAGAATCTAACGGGTGCCGACTTTATAAAGGTTAAGAAAACACAGTTTGGTGAAATGAATAAACATTTTGTGTGGTTCGTTTGTGTTGATAAGTGGAAGGAAATGGAAATGCTCTAGTGGTTTATTTCAAAAGAATTTGAAAAAATTACATAAAGAGGAAAAAAGTTATAAATAATAATATAAAAAAAAGCAAAGAAAAGAAGCTTATAGAACATCAAAATCATTCGTCCTCGCTCAGGAAATCAAAAAAATTGAAAATATTGCAAATCAAAAGATTAAAAAACGAAAGAAAGAAAGAAAAGAAAAAAAAAAAAATCCAAGGCTTTTCTCAAAAGGATTTATTATTATTGTATATATTTTTGTATATTAAATCAAACCCTGTTGGAACAATGATTGCAAATCAATAGTGTTTAATATTGCTTTTTGTTTACTGGTTGTTATGAGTGATAATAAAGCAAGTACACAAAAATGTCTTTCTCAAATTTTGTTTTAATTTTTTATAATTTCCACACTGCCCATGTTCATTTTTGGTTGGTAAAAATAAAAATTGTAATTTTAGTAGCATTGGTTCATAGCTCACGCACTTGTGGCTCGAAACGTATCGAGGTGCAAAGGTCGGTGCATTTACAAGGCGATTAAAATTCATCTACCGAAATGAAAATGTAAAAATGTTTCATTTTTTTCAAGTGGGGGGCCAAATTGCTCGGGTCATGACAATTCGCATTAAAAGCGGGTTAATGTTCACCACGCTTGCTTTTGTCTCCGAAACGTCACTATCGATCGTGTTTGTTGAGTGCTGCTATTTAATCCATTTAACCGTGATTTTAAAATGAGCTTTGATGACCTGTTGCTCGAATTGTTCGCCAAACTCGCCGCCATTTGTAATCTAATATTATTTTCATTTTGCAGGGCTGCGCCGACGCCGTTCTACCGTCGTACTTGCCCCTAGTGCGAAAACATAAAGATGATGGATACTCCTACGCTGACAGGCGAGAAAAACTGATTGAATTGAAATAAACAACCAAAAAAAAATGTAAAATTGAATTTTGTCGTTTAAATTTTCAGGCAATGGCAACTGTTGCGACGCGGCAGGTGCGTTTATATTTAGTCGTGTAATTTAATTATATAATTGTGTAATATTTGTAGGTACGTTGAGTTTAATCTAATTTACGATCGTGGGACTAAGTTTGGTTTGCTCACACCTGGGGCACGTTTCGAGAGCATCTTAATGTCATTGCCACTCAACGCTGTGAGTATCGACGTTGCAGTTTACGTCTGTTTTCTTCGCTTTTAATTACAATTTCAATTTTTCTTCGGCGGCGAAGCTCGTTGAAAAGTGTTTACTTAAGTTTTAATCAATTGCACAGCTGCTGTGACTGCTTAATTTGCTTTTTGGGTTTTGCAGAAGTGGGAATACTGCCACAATCCAGAAGCGGGATCACGTGAGGCTCGCCTAATGGAAGTATTGAAGCATCCACGAGACTGGGTCTAAATGGATTAAACCAAAAGCGGAAGAGCGAAGATGCTCTTAAAACGGCCACTTTATCCATGGCAGATACCGGGAAGCGAATTTATGGCCAGCCGGATCAATGTTTGATTACTTTTCTCTTTTTTTTCTCTTTTTTTTTGGTTGTTAGGATTTATTTTTGCAATTTTTGTAATTACAAAGAAGATTTTAATAAAGTGCGCGCTCGTTTGTTTGTTGGACGAGTCTGGGTCAAATGATTAGAGATGCCACGGAATATGTCATTTTAGTCATTTAAGCAGGAAATTTATTGAAATCTCTCGGCAATATGGACGGTTGGTAGGGTGGTGCTTGGAAATTGTTACCTTGGTTACGCCTAACCTTGGGATTGTGACGCTCGTGTTTCGCCATCACGCATTTGCCGCCATCTGGTGATGGAATCATCAAGTTTGGATGCTTTTTTCGTCGTATTTTTTTCTGCTTTATAATTTATTTTAGTCATGTTTTGCCAATTTGTGAAAGTTCAACGTAAAGCTATTTATAGATCAAAATAAAAAAGAAATTTTTTTTAATGAATTTTTCACCGTAATCGAATTAAATCACAACTCGTTTACATAATGCAGAATACAGAATGCAAAACAAAGAAAACAAAATTTTTAAAAAAATTAAAAATACAGATGATGATATTACTAAAAATAATTTTTAACAAAAATAAAATAATTTATCTAATCTAAAAAAAAAAAAAGATTGAGTTTCTATTCATCATGATTTGCAAATATTGCGCAACGGAGTTCTTTCTCTATCTTCGATGTTTCCTTTCCTCTTAGTCCTGATGAATGCCTCTTTGTATAGGAGCAAGGCCGCGCCATCGATTCATCAGCATGCTACTACACTCGGACTAAATAAAACCGCAACCTCTTATCAATTTGGTGCGCACAAGCACAAGCAGTTAATGAATTCGCTGTTCGATTCGTTCGCAGCTTTAACGAGGCGAAGGCGACTGCTAATCACGATTGCAAATTCCTTCGCTCACCCATTTAATCCCCTACAGGTTATTGATTACACGCTTTCTAAGCAAATCAAATCAAAACTACACGTTGATAACGCGAAATCAGCACAGAAATCGATCAAATTTATTTATTTATTGTTCGTTGTTTACGGAATTCTGCCGCGTCTTATTTACAAAAGATTTATTGATTTCGAGTCGACATTTTGCTAATGAGAGTTCGGCAATAAGGATGTGTTTGTCGGAGGTGCCTAGCAACTTGTGCGATTGGGTCGCCCTCGCCCCGAACTTCCTTCTTAGTGGAAGAATTTAATGGATAAACATTTTCTTCCCACTTCGCCCTCACTTTCCCCTCGAGGAACTCGTCCGCAACTCTCCAGTGTGTTGGCTAAGGGAGTTAATCGCATTCCTTTCTGTCCAGACAAGGTCAAACTCGGTTGGCAACCTGAATTTTTCCTTTCTATTCAAACGCGGCCCCTTTTCGCCATTTTTTATTCACACCCCGAGACAAAACAAATGTCTCAAAGTTTTATTTTTATTTTTTATATTTTATTTTTTTAAATAACTGTTTTAAATTTAAATATAATTGAGAAGAAAAAAATCTACGATTTTTAATTAACGGTTTTTCTTTTTTCTTTAAAGGCTTTGTGATTTAAATTAAATGCGAAAATAATTTGTTCCCGGAATCGTGAAATTCCTCACTCGAAAACTTGTAACCACCGCGCCATTTCTTTTATCGATACACCTCCTGCGACTAAAAACCATTTTTATTTATATCTACGAGATAAAATCATCAAATTTTAATTTTTAATATAAAAACAAATGCAGGAAATTTATTTACTGAATAAAAACTACCAAGTAGAGCGTTTAAAACTATTTTTAAAAGGAAAATAAAAAAATTGTAACATGAACTTTAGGAGCGTCACAAACACGAAACGGAACAGCCGCATTTCATTCACGAGGAAGCAAAGAAAAAATGGCGGCAGAGCGGAAAGGTAGGCGCGATGAACGGATTCGAGTGTAGGAGAAAGGACGTTGTTTCATCACCAAAATGTGATCGCTGAAAAGCCGGCATTTAATATCGTTCGCAATGCCTTTCGTTCAATGGGTGGTGGAGCCGAAGTTCGTGAGCAGAAAAGAATTAGACAAAACGACCGAAAATGAATTCGAAACAGTTTCAAACAACACGCTCGTCGCCGTGCTTCAACAGTTGGCCTGTCTCGTCAAATACGCGAACCGAATCTTCGACCAGGTGGGAACCGACTTGAACAACATCCACAACCGATCCACGAATCTAACGGGCCGAATTCGCAAACTAAACGAAACAGTTTCAAATCTCGATGCGAAAAAAGTTCCCATTCGTAAGTCGATGTTTTAGCAAATTTCAATTTAAAAAAAAATTCAAATTCAAAATTGTATGAATTTAAATGTGGAAAATTGAGATAATATTTAAATATCTTTTTTTTTTAGGTGACAAATGGATCGGAGTTGATAAAAAATGTTTTTCCGAGTGTTTATTGCGCGCGTCATAGCAAGATTAGATTTCATTTTATTTTCGTTGATAATTTGTTTATTTTTTTTAAACATGTTGCAATATTATGGTTTTGGGTTTTGGTTTTGTGGTAACACACATCCGTTCCCCCAAATTAAAAAAAAAAATATATTGGAGCGTTGACCTATTTCCATAAAAGGAGCGAAACCTTTTGGAGAAGTAAACCGAACGAAAAATCTATTTTTACTTGCGTTATATTTCTTTTTTAAATTGTATTTACAAGTTATGATGTTGATGATTCATTTTATTTAAAGTTTTGTGCACAAGTTTGTTTGGAAACATTAAACGAAACGGGTTTATCTCGTTGCGACGTTGTGAAAAGATGAAACGGTCTTTTGTGTTTTCGTGGTTAATTATCGGAAAAGCGATAAAAATCCGCATCTTATCGAATTTCCGAGCGAATCCTTTGACGATTCGATTGTGACACACAAAAATGCTATTTCCGGTTGTGCAAATTAAAATTTTATCGATTTAATATTTTTATTTTTTCGTTTCAGCCGTCGGTGACTTGACCAAATTCAGTTTAATCAAAGAACACTATGCGGCGTCGCAGCCGGCGGAAAATAAATTATTCCTACGCGAAAACCGTCCACTTAGCGTGCAGTTGTGGTACGACGCCGCGTCCGTATCTCCCGTGCACATCATGCGACAAATTGACAAGTTCCGCGAAGACGGCTGCAGGACATCGAAATACTTCGTTTGCGTGCCCGTGTTCGAGGATAATCTGACCAAAATGGATCTGGAAATTGAAACGAGAAGGGCAAGTGTCTCCCAGCGTCTTTATTCGCGTTCCGATTGATTGAATTTTCTTTTTATTTGACAGCCTGCCAGCATGTGCGGCGTCCGGAAGTGGCAGAATGAAGACGACGACGGCGGAATGACCGATATTTCATCGCTCGACAGGCAATCTGGCGACGAGATTGACACCTCGTTGCTGCGTCTTCCATCGCCCGAAGAGAGAACGCACGCGTTTTCGCTCAAGTTTCCTTACAGCGACGTGCCGATTGACGTCACCGGCAATAGTTTCAGGAGAATGGGCAGTTTAAGACGCTCCTTTTTGCAGGTAATGTCGTAAATCGCGCGTCTTTTGTATTTATCGGGTGATAAATTTGCGTTTTATCGTTCGCAGCAAGTGGAATTTTTCACGCGGAAGAAGAAAAAAAAGAAATCGAAAAGCAATCGACGAAATACTATCTCGGGTGGGGACGAAATCGAGGCAGCTCTGAACGATTACGATAAGAAGGCGGAGTCATCGAGTTCCATGTCGAAATTGAGAAAACGCTTCTCGATAGCTGAGGGTGCCCGCTTCTTTAAAGAGAACGGTTTCGAGCATTTGTACAGCTCGTTGAGGAGGCCCGCGGAAAACAAGAGCGTGCAGACGGGCGAGGACGAATTCGAGGACATTAAGATCGTGAAAAGTCGGTTGTACGAGACGCTGAACCCGAAGAAACATTCGGCGAAAGAGGAGAAGAAGAGCAAAAACAAGAGCAACATTCCGATCTCGACGTATTCGCAAGCGATGACGCTCGCGGTCAAACTGCGCGGAAGTTCGACGCGGACCGGCGCAAAGGGTGAGGACAGCGGGCAGTCGTCGTCGGGCAACTGGAGCGCGAGTAGCAGCACCCGAACGTCCGTCGAATCGGAGAATTTGAAAGCCGCAGCTGGAGCGTTGGGCTTAATTAGAACGCCGTCTCAAGCGTCGTTGAGCAAGGATTCCGCTCTGTCCGACGGAACCGCGCAAAACGAGTAAATAAAACTGAAAAATAAAAATTTTAAAAATAAAAAAATTTTATTTTCTTAATTTTTAATTTTAGATCGAACGATTATCAGTCCGACAACTCGATCAGCACGAACGCTTCGCTGAAAAATTGCCCACAAGGATCCACGAAGAATTTCTCTGTTAAAGACACCGAACATTGGCTGCGGGGGCTGCGAGAAGAAGTGCCGAGCGAGGACGGAACGAGCACGACGGGCACTCTGACGCCGCTGTTGGGGAACCGAGCGTTTAGTCCTTTGAATTTCATCGACGACGAGGATTCCTCGGTGTACTCGGTGGACACCGACGGCTACTACACGTCGATGCACACCGACAGCGGGCTGAGGTCGCTGTCGAGCAGCAGCAAGCCGGCGGACGGAGTGGACAAGGAGGCGAGCGACGAGACGGAAAACGGCAGCACGATGAGCTCGATTAGCACCATCGACCAGACGGACAGCGGAGAAGGGAACAGTCCTGACCGCAAGTCGAAAAAAATCCCGCCGTTGCCGCCCAAACGATTGTCGTCGCTCCGCTGCTCGCCGACCACTTCCGAAGCGACGCGGCCGTCGCAGTCGCCGTCGCCCGAGTCCGACAACAGCTGGAAGAAGAAAACGGTGATCAACGCGAGTCGCATTCCGTCCATGTGCATCGTCACACCGACACCTTCCGACGACGAAAACAGCTCCAGCAATGGCGGATCTCTCGAAAGGAAAAACTCCAGCAGCGGCGGATCTTCGGAAAAGCTGGAACGAAGCGACAGACGCTCAAGTTTGACCGCTCTGACCGAAAAGAAGGTTTCGTGGAGCGAAGGGAGCCACACGCTGCCCCGATCGTTCGGAAGGAATTACTCCGGGGGGCAATACAGCACTCATTCGTGGCCCCGCACACCGGCGAGTCATCTCGTCGGCAAAACGAGCAACAGCACGACGGAACTGCGCAAGAAAAACGACGCGCCGCCGCGTCTGCCGTTGAAATACGTCCAGCACATCACGGTCACACCGGGCAAACGAACAGCTCAAGACAACGTCAACACGAACGTCTCATTCGCACCGATCCAGTCTTCCGGCGTTCAGGAAACGCCGAAAATCATTTACGCGACGAATTCGTTGGAACGGAAGAAGAATTTTCCAGTTTACGACCGGCCGAAAGCGCACGTGGCGTTGGACGCTCAAGGTCGGATCGTGAAAACGCCAACGAGCGAAAACCCCAACTATTTAAAACCGATTTATCCATCGAAATCGTCCGCGGAGTTCGCGACCCCCTTGGGAAAACGAGCGGAAATTCCCCGGTACAACTGCAATACACTGCCGCGCGCGAGGGTCGCCGAAAACGGGCCCCCGGTGCCCCTATTTCAATCCAGCAACGCTCAAGAAGCATTCCGTCCTAACAGCTTTCAATACGCTTCGTTACCCCGAAAGATGCCGACCCCCGAGCGAGCAACGACGCCCCAGAGAGGGTCCACGCCCGAGGAGGACTCGTCGCCGAGGGATTCGATGGCCGATTTACCCCCGCCAATGTCCCTCATATCCCCCACGTTGAGCCAGACCGCCCGCCGCTGGTCCTACCAGACGATGCCGAATTTACGGATGACCGAAGACAACCGGGGTCTGCAAAAGCCCAGTTATCTGCCGATCCCGAGAACGAGCGTTTCCAATGGCAACCGACCGCCCACGCCACTCTATCGTCCTCCTCCGCCCCCGAACGCGCGCACTTATTACAACGCCCCGCCGCCGATTTATCAACTGGTGCCGCGAAATCAACCCGGTCAACGCCCACCCGCTAGTGGGAGGGCCGCGAATGGGCCGCCCACGCCGCAGCGCCATTACGTGCTGAATGTTCCGCGGGGCGTGAAAACTCCAACTAATTTGTCGCCAATCGATACGAGAAGTAAACGATTTTTTTATTGATTTTTTTCTGGTTATTTATGATTTTAATTAATTTTTTTAATTTTTGTAATAGGCGGGGGGATGACAAATGGTCAGTTTTATGGCCCCAAGTCGCCAATTACGCCAGAGAGCGTTCGAAATGGGTTTAGTCGGACACTTCCAGCTAATTACACTAATGGCGATCGATACGCGGAGGAAAAAACGTCGCGCGGGTACCAACAACCCGTGGATTCGTTGAAAAGGACCCCGAAAGCGTCGATGACCACCGACGACCTGTTTACGGCGATTCACCAGTCGAAGAAACGCTTGAATTTGAAGACGGATTTGGATCGGTCGGTTTCCCCCAGCTCCGTGCGGTCGGAATCGCCGTCGCTGTTCGGGGGGAGAAGTCAAATCCCACGCGTCAGCAGTCCCGAATCGGGGACCCTGAGTCCGCGCTGCGATTCGCCCGGTGGCCGGAAGAGCTGGTCCGGGGATTGTCCGTCTCCGAACGGGAAAAACGGCGGCAATTCGCCCGGAGATCGACGCAGTTGGGCGATGGATCGGCTCGGCGTCAACAAACCAACGACGATGCGGGATTTTAAGATGCTTTTGCTTCACGCCAGCAGGAATACGTCGCCGCAGAACGTGCAGCAGCGGAAGAGCGCGTCGGAAATGCTCAAAGTGACGCCGACCAAGAGTCCCCAGAGTCCACAGCCGGTGTACAGCAGACCGACGACCCCGCAGCAGTCGACGCCGCTCAATGGACATCTCGGCATTCCGATTATCGATGCTACGACGCCGCCGCAACGGGCTTCGCCTCGACCAATCAATCATAATTTATTTGGGCGGAACAGATCTCGATATCCGTTTCATCCGCACACTGATATTTTGTCGTCGCCCATTTGGGAGGATAACATGGAGGACGTGGATAGTCCAGGGAGTGACGAGGGTTTTTACTTTCCGACGAACAGTGCGAATGGTTTTGGCATAAACAACGCAAAGTACGCAGTTTAATTGATTTTTGTACGAAAAAATTGATTTTTGCACGAAAAAATTGATTTTTGCACGAAAAAATTGATTTGTACACGAAAAAAATTGATTTCTGAACGAAAAAATTGATTTTTGCACAAAAAAAATTGATTTTAGCACGAAAAAATTGATTTTTGCATGAAAAAATTGATTTGTGCACGAAAAAAATTGATTTCTGAACGAAAAAATTGATTTTTGCACGAAAAATCGATCTTTAAACGAAAAAATTGATTTTTGAACGACAAAAGTTATTTTTACATGATAATTAGATCATTTTTGCATTAAATAAATCATTTTTGCATTAAATAAATTATTTTTGCATGAAATAAATCATTTTTGCACGAATATAATTGTTTTTTGCACGAATATAATTGATTTTTGCATGAAAAAACTGGATTATTTATTTATTTATTTATTTATTTATTTTATATTATATTTTCTAGACGTGCCCTGTATTGAGACGTCGCAGCTCGGATTGTATCCACACCCCGAAGTCGTAGCATTTCTGCTCATTTCTAATTTTTCATTCCGCGAGATGAATTGACTCGAGTGGTTTTTATTTTTAAATTATATTCACATTGGGGTCGCGGGAGTCGACGATGTACATTCGCACGGTTGTTAAAATTTACCTTTTGTTTGAAGAATTTTTTTTCATTTAAAAATTTTTCAATGCAAACAATCAACCGCAGCATGGAAAAGATAAACGCCGAGACCGGCAAGACCAATTGCTCATCTCGCTAACCCTGCAAACGCTTTGCTTCCAGCGGGCTTTGCAGTCTAGTAAATTTTCCCCTAAAACAAAGCGACACTAACGTAAATATTCCGCTTTGGGATTCACACGTAAGCTCCAGCGCTACATGTGATCCCGGAAAACGCCTTAGTTGTTGCCTGCAATGCTGCAAAATCGATTTTATCGATAATAAATTAATAATTAAACTTTTTATAATCTATTGGGCTTTGAGGTTGATATATATAATCAGAATAATGTCTTAATTTGAAACTAACCCTAAAAAAAATGTATCATTTGTTTAACATTTGGCAATTTTTCTATACTTTCACGGAAACATTTGTTTCTAGAAACGGACCAAGGAAACATATCAGTTATTTTTTGTGTACGGCGCTCTCAAAATGGCGTCTTAATGGAGTCTGTAGATATTAGACCGGTTTTGATTATTTACTTATTTGTATTGGTTTTTTTTTTTTATCATTGTTATTTTTTTTTGTTTTTTTGGTCATTTTGCACCGACATTGTCTCCATCTTGCCATTTATTTAAAACACGTGGTATTAGTATCCTGCACAAGACGCTAGTCAATATAAAAAAAAAAAGAATAATTTCACCAATATTTTAAAAAGTGCCTCACTAAATGAATTATTTTTCCAGTATTGTGTGCCATAGTTTTGTTTGTTGCTGTGGTAGTTTGTTTCTTCAGTTTTCTGCGAACAATTTCGGTGTTAGGAAAGAGAAATATCTATTTTGACATTTTGAGTTTTGTTTTTAAAAACATTTGGCAGCAGGTTTCAAGTGCCTTGACGGTTGTGCTCCTTTTTAAAACGGAATTTCTCAACGATTATTTTTTTGAGTGCCTTTTACTCCCATATTTTTGGCTATTGTAAATACAATCTTGTTTTTTATTTTTGGGTGTCTTCTTTTTACGTGATGTACATTTTCCAAATAGATTTTTACTTTACTGGAATTAAATAAATTAAAGAAAAATAAATAATAGTCCGTATTATTAATAGGAATTATTATTTTTTTCTTCTTTTTATTACAATTAACACGTTTTTTTTTTAAATGTACAAATGATGGGTAAGAAATCGGGTTCACGTTAGGGTAAACAACGCCAAAACTATGTTCAATGAGAGAAGAATGGTGCCGACTATCATGAGGAACATGTAGATTCGATTACGTTGGTTTCTCGATGGGATCAAATGGGAAAATAGAAGATCGATCATGGCTTGTGTGATCCACTGGCCGTCTAGAGCGACGCATGGGACAACGTTCAGAACCGCCAAGCCCCCGGAAAAGGATATTATGTATCTAGAATTAAGAAAATTTACAAGGAAAATGACAATTTTGTGGATTTGTGCGCCTGACTGAAAAATGCATGTAAGTACCTGAAAATGCATTTAAGTACCTGAAAAATGCATGTTTGGGCATAACAGTGCATTTATGTACCTGAAAAATGCATTTTTCTGTATAAAAATGCATTTATGTACCTGAAAAATGCATTATGTACCTGAAAAATGCATTTATGTACCTGAAAATGCATTTATGTACCTGAAAAATGCATTTATGTACCTGAAAAATGCATTTATGTACCTGAAAAATGCATTTATG
>JAQFXT010002464.1:0-12038 GCA_034683725.1 Strigamia crassipes
CCCTCAATGATTCCTCTAACTCATTTAGCATGGGCGCCATTATGAGTGCGCAGTCCATCTAATATATGTCTATGGTACTAACAAACTGTTATTTCAGTATATTAAAGTTGAAGTAACTGAGCAACAAAGTTTGTCCGTAATAATTTGTCGAGGCTTTAAGGTGCAGCCGATTGCAATATAGCGATTTTTAATTTTAGGAATTGGATTTTATTGTTAACCAGTGCAAGTTAAAGCTGAGGAGGCGTTGTCCGACACATTTTTGAACTCAAGTTGAGTGTGGAATGATGCTTGGGTGGTATGTGGCATGGATGCCACATTCATTTTGGAGCCCTTCGAGAGTGGCAGGCAAGGGTATTACTATAGGAAAGTGATGGATGGTTGTGGAACGGTTGTAACTCTACCGACAGATCGAATTGGAATGCAGCCTGTGGGCTATTTTCCACCCTTTCATAGTAAAGGAGGGTGCGTGCAAAGTTGTGAGGATCCTTCCAAATACATCACAACTCCTGTACGAGACCAGTCCATCCTCACCACAAGTTAATGCCGTTTGCGGTAATAACGGTTGCAGATATGAAAATAGTTTTACTAGCTGCTCTCTCTCTCTCTCTCTTTCTCTCGCACCTTATTTTATTTTTAATATATTTTATTTGTAGTTTTTCACACAAACTCTTACTACTAAGGCTGATAGTAAGAGATTTAATGCACCATTTTAAATTGAAAAATCTCTATTTTCAATTGGTTTTTTTGCTTGATAGAAAAAGTTTCCAAAGTCACACAAGTTAATTACTTTTACCAGCATCAAGTTAAGTAATTTAAAATTAATGCATGTTTAAAATATATGAGGAAAGTGTGTTTTAGTGCTGGCTAATTTAGTCAAGTTTATATGCAGATTATTTTTTATTTTTTAGTTTGGTTGAATTAAACAGAATTGTATTTACGTCCTTCAAAGCTTAACTTTTCATTTCATTTTTTCAATTTGAAAATATTGTGGATTCCGAATGCGGATTTCAAATTGCAATCATCCTTCAATTTTATTATTTTATATTTTATTTGCAGTGATGCTGGAGATTACGATTGATCTGACAGCAATTCAAAAGGTAATAGCTCTTACACTTATATTTATATATAGTTTTTGACAGATGGAATTAAGAAATGTAACTAAGGTTGTGTAATTGCAGTTTCATTTATTTAAAAAAAAAAAAAAAAAGAAAAAAAAAAATCTTTTTTTTGTGTGAGAAAAACAAAATTAATAAAGTTCTAGGAAATGTTGTTTTACAAAAAAAAATGTAATAGATTAAAAAAAAAGTAGGATATTAAAAAAATTGCAAAAAAAAAATTTGCAAAAAAAAAAAAATCCTACACTCTGGTGAACTTGGTAGAACTAATTACTTCTTAACATTAATATCAGCATCTATATGACAGGTTAGAAAGAAATTTTAATTTAATATGGAATGTGATGTGTACAGTTACAACCTTCCTTCCCTTTCCATCTAAAACTTCTAAGTTAGTGTTGAAGGAATTAGCTTCAAATTAATATTTTTCGAAGAAAAGGAAAAATGTTGTCAGCAAAACAAAATTTTTTTTTAATTACCTGTTTCCTTTTTTGATTTTCTCAAGTGGCAATAATTTTTCTTTGATGTGAAGTGTATGTTTTATTTTAAGGCCACCTCAGGAAAAATTAAGCAGGAAAACACACATTTAAGAATTTGATTTCTGCACTTCTTTGTTGGCTGCGACTACGAGTTAGTGTACAAGCGGTTCAATTAGTGCCAAATAGATTTTTCTTTTAATCTTTTTTCTGTCACCTATCTGTGTTCCATTAGTGAGGCATTGTTATTGTATTAAAGACGGAATTAGATAAAGAAGCGTTTGAACTGTACGTAACAAATAAATAATGATGATAGGGGCTTCTTGTAGCGACCAAGTTATGCACCATTATATTGCAGATGTTATGCATGTTCGTAATCAATGGTTGTTAGATGCCTTGTAAAGGGAAAGAAAAGTGATAGTAAGATTGTTTACAGGGTTCTAAAGGGTCAAAAGGAAAAATGTTTAATGTCTATGCTGCTAACTATAGTTGACAAGGTTGAAAGATCACTCACCAAAGGCCAAAAAACAGCGAAAACCCTCTAGTAATTAAAAAGATTAAAAATTAACTTGGACACGTACAAATACACTCACACACATTAAGCCAGGATAAATCTATTCTAAATTTTTTATGTGAAGCATGTGGTAGGATGTATAAGGTCATTCCATATTAAAGGTGAAAGTGCAAACAGAATAAATTGAATACGTTTTCAGTCCAATTTAAAATCTTAATCACTGTATCGATTGATCCGTAGTTATTGCCTGTTTAATTATACAACATTACAAATAAATGTTGTTAACTTATGACTTGTCTAATTTTTATTACTTTCAATAGTAACTTTTAAAGAAAACACCAGGGGGCCTACCCCTATATAAGGCTATGCGCAGACCCAATCCCCCAGTCTAATTTTTACTAGTCCACCACACGGTCGCCAATAAATTTAGGCCCAATTTTGTGTGTCTACGTAAGTTTTTCATCAATTTTTCACCAAATTTCAAGTTTCGAGAAGAAAGCCATGAATCTTGACCAGTCTAAGAGGGGATGCCTTTTGACATCCAAATCTAAGAAGATTCCGAATGATTCGGTACCCCCGACCGAATCGACCAAGCATATCCAGATGCCCGCCATTGCTGCCGATCAGACGCCGACCCCTTCAACGGCCGCCCTAACAAAATCGGAAATTCAGGTCTTTATTTAGCGAGGGTTACAGAACTTCTTCAAATCCTCAAACCTCTTACTAGTGGCCAATGCATCAGCAGAGACAACCCAACAGCGCGGCGCTTTGCTGCAAAACCGGTTTTTTTATCCGGATCACGTGGGTCGTCGCCCTGCCCGTCAACAAGTTCCGAAAAATCCTCAAACCACAAGGCTTATCTCAGGAACGTAAAAGCAAGATCCCTGGAGGTGGGGAGGCATCAGACCCGACCTCGGTTAAGAGTTCTGGCGTCCTTTTCTGACTCTGAGTCAGAATTCAAGCGCCACGATTTCGGGTCCGACCAATCGTGTGCTTCGGTCCAAAGTTTCTCCAGCCCAACAGGGCACAAGGATGAAATTGCCAAACTTAAGGCCAAAGAGGCAAAATTATCAAAATCAAAATCTTCAAAATAAAAGACAGTTTTTCTGCCTTCTGATTCGGAGGAGGATGTGGTTAAAACCGCTCCTTTACTGGCCATCAGTTGTTTTGGGAAGGTACGAACAGCCATAAGATAACAACATTCATTTGGAATGTTGTATAATTCCAAATTTTGCTAGTATTATGAAGCAAAACAGTAATTATACTAGACAAATAAATGATGTTAACAATTCCACCCATACATTACCTAACTATTGTTTCCATCCCTTGCACAGAACTGATTGCCTGTAGGACCTTTTAGAAGAACTTTGTTGTAATAATTGTTAACAAAGTTTTGCGTACTCAATGCCTTAGTTTTATTAGACTGGGGGATTGGGTCTGCCCATAGCCTTAAAAAGGGGGTAGTCCCCCTGGCATTTTCTTTAAAAGTTACTATTGAGAATAATAAAAATTAGACAAGCCATACAACATTTATTTGCCTAGTATAATTATTATTTTGCTTCATAATACTAACAAAATTTGGAATTTACAACGCCATTTGTTGTATTCAATCGTTTGTTTACACCATGTCATTTTTGTTTATTTTTACTTAACTGCAGGAGTTCACTTTGCTTTTCTCTTATTTCTTCCCATTCAAAAAGCACTCTTAGAGTCAGCAGAGTGTGTCCTTGCCCCGGCCTATTTTTTTCTTAACATTTTCATTTCTTTTTCTGTCAACTGTGAAGGTCGTCTAGGACTTCCTTGCGCATTGGCAAAACAGAATTGCTATCTACTTTTGCCTTGTTTGCCTTATCAGCACAAGATATACCAACCTCTTTTGCCTGGATCTTAAGAATTGTCTGATCATCTCGGTATGAAGCAGCTGTCTTTTGAACTTAAATGTGCAGATAAGCCGTGACCAAGCACAATTTTACCCGCTAATGACAGTCCAATCACTAAGCAAATGATGCAAACGATGGATGCGAATAAAGAAAGAAGGTTCTTTAAACTTAATACTACAACATTTTGTCTCTGGAGGGTCATACTCAAGTCTGTTCCTCTTATCATTTTACTCTCCTCTTAGTCAGTCTCCTCTTTGGGCTATTTGAAGCAATTTGTGAACAGGTTGGTTCAAGTGTACGAGTCCCCTGTGCAAGGGTTGGCGAGTGCTACTGACAATTTGCTTTATTCATGTTGATATAATCACTGCACTGATGTATGTAATTTGATAAAATATGTATGTAGGGTCTACTAATATACGTTGCATAAATTGCACATTAACTAGATGCTTCATTTATCTGCGGCAAACTTGTGTCACTGAATCTAAAGTTGTATTCATCATGGTTACAGTTTGCTGTACCGAGTGGGTTATCGCATGAAAATTGGATAAGTGCAAAAAGGTAAAAAAAAAATATAAAATAAAGCAATAAAAACAAAATTAGATGCAATAAATCACGTTTTACCTAAAAGATTTCCGTTTTTTATGCACCGAAAAAATCTTTTAGAAGTTATATAAATGCACACCTATTGAGGCTGCTACTCCATATTCAGGAGAACGAAGCTGAGAAGAAAGTAAGCTGCCTGTTGAATAAGAAACATAGTGTTTATGCCTTTATCCCTAGTCTTATTCGAGTATAAAATAGGTTAGAGAGGTCCCAGATCACATCTAAGCTTCTTCGCTCGTTTTCGTCTCTTCGACTGTGTGGGAAGGGTACAGATGCAGGAAAATCATGAAACCATTTTTGCATATATCTCTCACTATAATAGTACGAAAGATATAGATATCGGCAAGGAAATGTGGACATTTCTACAAGTGTATTGTTGAGAATTTCTACAATTTCACTACGTATTGTAAAAAAAAAAAAATTCCTTTTCGCACGTAAGGATAGATAGCACAGAGAAACAATTTCAAATTTATTCAGACAAAACAATAACTGTTGAAATAAAATGATGTGCAGCAAATCCCATGGAGATTGGTTAACATATCAAGGTTCCTGATAAAAAAAAGAGTAAAAAACTGATTTGTTTTTTATTTTATATTCACGCGGATGATAAATATTACATCGTTTAAACGACCATTGTTGCTGTAAAAAAATCTTTTACATTAAAAGAGAATAAATAGCTTTTGTTTGATTTTCAAAATCGTTCTTGGAAACACTTATATGTTCGTGTTTATAGTTTTAGTTAAATGTTCTTTGTTTGTGAAGGTCAGTAGCTTATTTGATTCGATGGATTGCCAAAAAATCTAGAGAACCTCTCAAGCAAGCAAGAAAAATCTCCTCTATTGTGCTCATATTTTAAATTGGTTTTATTTTTCAAAAATGAGCATAGGAATTTTAATCCCTGTACTTGGTTGATAAAAGATAAGGAATGTGACCAAAGGCTTAAAACAAACACAAAAACGGTTAAAACATACTTTAATTTTAGTTTAACAAAGCGTAAATTCGAGCTACGTGCTTAAAAGTATTTATATGTACCTGGGTATTTGTGGGAAATATGATCGATAGCTTGGCATTGTCTGTGGTTAAAGCAAAATGAAATAAAATTGGCAAATGCTTAACGATTGTGTCCTATATTTGTTCTTTTATTTCGCCATTAATCTTTGTGCGGTAAGAAATAAAAAATTACGTACTCATATCCTCTTAACGACAGTTGCCGTCGTAAATCACTATAAAAATTAATAACTGCTATTCCTATTTGAGTGCCTGTATATATTTGCCCATAGTTTTCTTCCCTGCTTTGCATTGGATTGAATTTTGATTCTCGGCCTAGTGCCTAGAGATAAAATGAGTTTGTTGCAGCTAAAACAAAATGAAATCTGCTGGGAGTGCTTTGCCAATTAGCTCTCCATTTTAAGGCTTGGCAAACTGATAGACCTGTTTTCCCTCTCCAATTCCATTTTCTGGGAGAATCTTCGGATCTCAAACTGAAGAAAGTTGAGATAAATAAAAGATGAACTGACAAAAAATGTTATCCATGATTCACATTTCCTTCTATTCTCTTATGCTTTTACACCATGCTGTTTAATGTTTTTCTATCAACTTTTCTCTCACTCTTTATTCCACGCATGTTTTGCTTAGATAACTATTCTTTTTTTAAAGCTACATAAATTTGAAATTTTTTTAAATAATTTTTTTTTTTTTTTTTTTTTTTTTTTTTTGTTAAACTTTATTTCCCTATAACAATAATCGCGACAGTTTAGCAGATTTGTAAAAACATCATGTGCACTGACGGCTAAGTGTTAGCTGATGTGTGAAAACTGTGTGCACTGACGGCTAAGTGTTATTGTGTTTTTATTTCAATATCAACACGAATAACAAAATTTTTGTCGTCGTCAAAGTTCAAGGTTTGAGGTATTTAATCCATGACAATTGACAGACCCATTTGATCCATGGATCCTCACTTGTCAGTGAAATTGGATCTGTGCATGCGCGTGGCATTCAAAAACTAGGTCTCGGTGACCTAAAGTTCGACACAGGTTCACCCAACTGAATAAACAAAATCGTTGTGTAGATGTGTGCAAACATGATTATTTTGTATAAAAATTGAAAAGCGAGATTACCAGTCAGCACCCTAACCTTTAAATATTAATTATCCTACATCTGCTTTACTTTACGTTCGGTGCACCGTGGTTTAGTGTAATTTGCATTTGCATTCTCTGAACTTCATTTCGAAATATTTCTGGGTGTGTAGACTGAATTTCGAAGTAATGGCGTTAATCATATTGCAGATGCAGCACGAAATAGTATGGAAAAGGGAACTATAAAGTCTATTAAAGTGCACGCTATTATCCACTCATAAATCAAACCTAGTGACAAGCGCATTGTGACATAGAGCATTAAGTAGTGGGAGTGCGTGTTATCACATGTTACACTTTTCTTTTTGTCAGATTCTTGTTTGATTAGACTCTAATTCACCTAGTTTGTGTTGCCGGCTTGCAAATAACTTAGCTGAGAGAAAAGCTCTAAGTACATAATCAATGTCATAATCTAAGTGTGACGATAAAAGTGCCCTTGTATTTTTTTCTCAATAGATATCGCTCAATTAAGCAAGTGCCATATTCAATGCACATAAACATTGCTTACGCAGATACCGAATTTGTTCTTTAGTATGACTTCTCATGGAAGAATAAAAACGAGTGCGAACGCCATTTATTTAACGACCAATTTTTCAAACTGAAATCTGAAGTAATTTTATTTGTGAATGACAATATGGTTTATCCCCATTAAACATACTAATCGTGAAATAATTATAAATGTAAATTCGTGATTTAATAAATTTGTTTACAGTTTAATCAATGGACCGATCAGCTTATTGCAAAATTAATTCCTAACTTTATAATTTTGAATTTGATTTCAATAATATCTAGGCCTAAGTGTTATCGATTCCTGGGCAAAACAACTCGTTTTAATGACGTTAAATGTGTGACAATCTCGTTTCGTCAAAGGACTTAAAATATTACCACCAGAGCGTGCGACTGGAATAAATCGCGCCTAATTCAAATTGCAAATGCAACTTGCGAGCACTTTCTGGCCACCCGTAATAAAGTTTACAGAAAATCGACACTTTCCTATTGGAAGATGTAACGATTTAAGAAGTAAAAAGATGATAAACATAGCAGTGTTTATCCCGTCTTTCTTACATAACTCGTAAATAAGGGTAAATTGACCATTCTACCCTATGACATCATCAAAAAGGGGAATCCCTTGTACTCCCGGCACGAAAGTACTCCCAACTATCCCCCAGGATTGGAGAAATTAAAAAAAAAATCACTCTCTTGGAAAATTAATAATCTCTAATTAATCCGCTTGCTAGTAAAATAGCAAGATTTCACCAGAAATAATTGCTTGCTTGTTACCCTGAACTTGATCTGAACAGACCTGAAATTGTTGAATTACATCTTGGGCTTTATAGAAGTCTTGTATGGGTGTGATATTGTGTGAGTGACGAACTTGTGTGGTGAACGTTTTTGTCCACCTTCGCGTCGGACAGCAAGTTAAATGTCAATGTGATCTCGTCCACACTTTACTTAAAATGTAACGAATATATGATCTCATTTGCGCCTTCGAGGGTAGTCAAAACTTTTTGTCGACGCTAATGAAGAGTAGGGTTAAAGCGGTCAAGATGGCCAAATAAGTGAAAAAGAAGAGACAGGATCTCGTCTTTAAGTCATTGGAATGGTCTCCATGACAGGCCCCCACTCCATTTAACTATTTATTCGTACAAAACAGGTTATAAGTATTTATTAGATCTGGATATATCTAATTTCCAAAGAACGCTTGAAATTTCCTTACCAAATGGCAACGGTATTGTGGTGATGCAGAAAGTCAGCCAAAAAATCACGAAGATTCAAGATGGATGCCAGGAAAGTGCTACAAAGGAACCACGTGGAACCCAATAAAAGGCTAGGAACCGATAAAACAACAATCCAGATGCGATACGAATTCCGATGTGATGCGAAGGAATTACGACACATACGAGTTGAACCACAATCGAGACGTCGTAATTATTGAAAGCTTGCTTGTTTTATTTGCATATTTGTTAAAAATAAAGAGCTTCGAGCTCTTATTGTTAGTCGTAATAATAATGACCATTTGTCGGCATAGTACATGTTTAGTATTGATTATTTTATATTGCCAGGGATAATTCATGCCTGAATTAACCCCCTTAAGCCAATAAATTGTGCGTATGTTTTGAGAATACCGTGTCCTATTTATTTATTTCAGCAAACACTTGTGCAAGCCCAATCTCTCAGCTTTTGGTTTAAATGTCTAGTTAAGGTTTTGGTTTTGTAAACTTTACCCCCTGAAGTAGTATTTTCTTCGAAATACATACCCCAGGTCGACATTGTCACAAATAAGAAATAACTGGAGAGAATAATTGGATCAAGTAACCAGTGGCCATATTCTGATCAATAAAGCCAGTAAAAAGTCTTTAATTTTGTTTGTCAGCCTTTTTAAAGTAATTGGAAAATTAAGTGTTTTCCAGCCTGTGCAGAATGTTTGTTGACTACTTGAATCTCAAACGTGTAAACCCCAACACAATTGTGTTAATGAAATGAACTCAAGTTTTTTTGTGTGGGTGGGGTTTAGATATGTATGGAAAAGGGTCAACGATCTAGATGTAAATTGGTAAGTTAGGTTATGTTAAAATATTCAGTACGAGTGAAATGTAAAAAATGTATAAGTTAGTTTTGATGTTAATTTTTCTCTGCTGCTTTTATTTATCTGTCGAGACTGTCATGTCATTTATATAGCCTGGATGTAGAAGTTGACGTCTTATTTACAACTTTTAAAGTCGGAAGCTAATGTCTGCCCACTTGTGAATGAACATCACTTGTCAGACACCATTGCACCAATTGCAGATTAGTCGCATTCGGATAAATTGAGAATAATTATAATAATTTGTTTGTCTGGTAAACATGGGTCGCTCATATTTTGATGTTTACATTCTATATGAACAGAAGTTAGCTTGTTGACGCCCCTCATTTGCTCTCTTTTGGCCACATTCCAAATGAGAAGGCCAATAATTGTTGATAATCGAAATGTTATGTCCGTACTAACTATCAAACTTGTAAATAAATGGGATAAAAATAAGCGTAATTAAAGTGTAAGTCATGTTACATATATCCTATTGATTAAAAATTTGCTTGGCAATCTTGATTGTAGCCTGGAAACAAGAGTTATAGCACATTAAAAGTCAGAAAAACGAAATTATATTTAATCGTTAAATGTAATTACGTTTCAGTTGGATATGAAGTGAATACAATTTTTTTTGAAATACTGTACTTTATTATAATTTTCTTTTCATTAAAACAAAGGTTTTTTTTTCCTTTTTTCATTTTTTTTAAAAAAAGGTGAATGGCAACAATTATTCATCATCTGCAAAGACCGCAACGAATTTTGGTTTGTAAAGTGAAAAAAAGAATATAAAGGGGGGCAAAAACTGTTTCTTTAAGTCCTTTATCAGTGTCAAAAAGGAGAGCCATAATTTTAAACTGCAGTGAGAATTAATTGCTTCAAATTCAAAAAGAATTTAAACTATATGCACTTTGAAAGTTCCTTTTTTAACTCATTCCTTCTCCTCTGCTGCCTTTATTCTTTTCTTATTAGGATTATAACAGCAATTTATGAGGCCCAGTTTATTTCTAACCTGATACGGTCATAAGTTACTCATGTTTTCATTATGTTCTTATGCTTAAAGACGGGTGAAATTTATGAAAGCTTATATAGTGATGCATGATGGGCTTGAAAATAGTTTTTCTCAATGTTTTTTGGGAAGTATAAGGTTGAATATTTCGCATCATAGCCACTAAAACTGGACATTTTTCACCTTAAACTTCTTAAAAAAATAAAATGTTTTACCTTTATCCCTCGAGAAAATATAGAAATCAAATTTCCTCAATAAAATGCAGAATAAAATTTCCGTTTGATCTCACTTTCCAATGTTATTCCTATGGGAATTCTTAATTAAACATTATTTCTAGTAATGTTTAGTTTAAACGTTGTATTTGAAAGCGTTTGTGTGAAAGGTAGCACATTTAGAAAATTCAATATTTAGTTTGAAACGTCGTTGCTTGGCTAGACTTTTTTTCTCTTTCTTGATTCGTTCTCTCGTGAGTGGGCAAGTGCTTTTTGTTTTTCCTTACTTGTCTGTACCACAACCTTATCTCTCAGGCAAAAACTGACTCAATTTCAATTCTTCTTCAGTCAATATACAGACGGTAAAGCTTCAGATTGATGCCGTTTTTGATGCAATACAACAAATAGTTTTTTTTTTTAAAGCTAAAAACTAACCCAAAAGTTTCAGTTTCTAAAGTATTTAAACAAAGAACAAATGGAGTGCACATAAAAAATTATAGTTTCGTTTACACCGAATAATTATCTTTTTTTTCCTTTCCTTTTTGCTAATTTTATTAAAAGTCCTGAAAGTTAATATTACCACCTTAGGAAATTTTTTAGCCTCAATTGCAGTGCAATTTCCTGCATATACTGATGCTAAGTGCATTTAGTGTGTTTTCTTTCTCACGTTAATTGCTCTCATGGTGTTTTCTAGAATGTTATATGCACACTAGAAGAAACATTCTGTCTCCATTAGACCTTCTCAATTTATCCGGCAATGAGCTAAAATGTCAAGTCCAGGGGTAGCTCAAGTAATAGGCAATGGATAAAATATAAAATCCATCTCAATTTACCTATTAACCTTTCGGATTAAGTCAAAGCTGAGACTGGTTATTGACATTCGAGATTGCTTGTCCACCCAAACTATCACATAATTATGAGCTGTTGATGATTATATGCAGGTTTTTAATTTTTATAGAATGCGGCTCAGTTGGGGGAAATGTGATGCTTTTAGAAAAGGTCTTTATGTCCTGTTTATTTAATGAGAGCAAAAACATTAAAAGTTACTCAGCCTAAATGAAAAGCCAAGTCATAAAGAATGGATAGTAAAGTGGAAGGTTGACTTTTTTTCTCTCTTTTTTTTACTTTTGGAATATTTTTTTTTTACATATTCTATTCTATAAATACTAAATAGCCACCACATAAGTGATTAAATTACCTCTTCTGGATAAATCGACTCTTTACAGACTGCAAGTTTAAATATATATATATACCGTGCATGCTCCACTATCTGATGTTATGCTAAATAATTACCTAAAGTTATTGATGTTTCGACAAGTTAAAATAAAAATAATAATAAAAATAATAATAAACCACTAAATAAAACGTAATATTTTTAAAGCATCACCCCTTTATGTCGCCCAGGATTCAGAAATAAAGAACTGGAAACTCTTTGTAAAAATTCCCAAAGAGAGTAAGTCCGGGTGGGACCAAATTTGCGACGACCAAATTTGCGACGGATTATTTCGGTCCCATATTTGCGACGTTGCAAATATGC